>JAAOAY010000605.1:0-73227 GCA_013396255.1 Fusarium sp. NRRL 25303 | reverse complement strand
TTATAAGATTTAGTACAATACTTACAACACTTAATGTAAGGGCTTTAATTTATGCAATAAACAAAAGTATGGGGTAGGTAGTAAACGTAGGGTAACATAAAACAGCCAGCCCCTCCCAAAATTTCTCAAACACATCATCGATCTATACCACTTAAGATCCAATATGTCGCCAATCAAAGACCTGCCAGAAGCCTACGGGTCAGTCGATGTCGTGCTTCTTGACGGAGGCGGCTTTAAGACCACTGATGATTGGCGAATTTATGCCGACGGACACGACCGGCCTTATTATCTCTACAACTGGTGTTTTTATATCCACCATAGAGCTTCTGGGCGAAAGCTCTTATGGGATCTAGGAATCAGTAATGTCGGTCATTTTGCCACCTGAAGAAAAAAGGTTTCTCACTTTATATAGGACAGTAGCTTGTATACGCCGTTCGTCTTGAATTACCACTGGCCTAGCTGCAATCCTGTCGGGCCACGTCGTTCTGTTGTTGACCAACTCGACGACATCGGAGTGCACAGGAACTCCATCGATATCGTGATTTTCAGGTACTCTACTTCCTGTGGCTCAATGGATTTTTGCACATGAGTTAAAGGATCATTGAATACTGACATCGATCCCATCAACAGCCACGCACACTGGGATCATTGTCGACCGTTGAAAAGCGAGTTTCCAAACGCAAAAGTATTTTTTGGCCCAGGTACCGCCTTACACTGTTCCCCCGGGCATATCCAAAATGGTAAAACTCAGCCGATGGTCCAATGGGACTCCCGTTTCTTCGGGGATGAGAACACTGTGACGGATAGGTTTGAGGAGTTTGACGGGCCGTGGAAGCCATGGGGACCTTTTCAGTGCTGCATGGATCTTCTGGGCGACGGCAGCTTTTGGATAATACAAGCGCCGGGGCATATGGCGGGGAATCTAGCTGCATGTGCACGGCTGGAGTCGGGAGAACATGTCATCCTGGCCAGCGACTGTTGTCACGCAAAGTGAGTCGGCTACCCTCCATCTCCATACAGAGACCGGAGTTCTAACCTGGAGTAGAAGCATATTTGATGGCACTCGAGATATAGCTGTCACTAAAGAGCCAGAAGGATTGCGGGTATGCCTCCATGAAGATCTCCACGCCGCGGAGGCCACCATCGCCAGACTACGAGAGGCGGTCAACGATTACAACATGCATATTGTTATGGCTCATGACGCAGAATTCATCAAAAATGCATCGGATAAGGAATTAAATTCGATCTTGCATCCATTGTTTGATGCTGATTGCGTGGAAAGAATCAGAGTTGGTCAACAGCCGTGAGCAACTGAGACATAGACTCTCCTTCTCGCTGCGTCCTGTCTACAGTATAAGTCTACATATAAAAAGTCTTGCCTTTATAGAACAAAACGATCTATAGTATTTATTGTACAAAGGATGTCATACTGAGTAAACCAGTATAGTTCCTCCTATCTACTTATGTCAAATGGCCATACTACTTGGCGAGTAAAAATAGCCGGAACCAAATTGCTCAACGAGATTACCTGGCATTGCAGTGGCAACGTTGGAATCACGGACTAGCAAAACATTCCGTCAATTTTCGTATGTGGGGGAAAATAAAAAACTACGCGGGGTAAGAAAGGGGTTTCCGGTCAACCCCATGGGGAACACACGATCCTCTTATATGCGGCAGTGGGATAGATAATAAAGCCGAGAAAGCCATATTTGAGACCCAAAAAGCAGAAAATAATTCGCCCACACGATGGCGCTGGTCAATCTCACAAGTATTGTCTTCCTGTTTGCGGCATGGATAGTCATCACCATCTACCGTAACCGCAGGCGTGGTGTTACCAATATCCCTGGGCCTAGACAGCTTCCTCTCATAGGGAATGCGCACCAGCTCGGCCCTAACCCTCATCGTCAGCTCCAGCGATGGGCCAAAGAGTTCGGCGACGTATTCACTATCAAGCTTGGTTGGGAAAACTGGGTCTTCTTCAACAACCCCACGGATGTGCGAGAAATCTTTGACAAACAGTCAGCCGTGACTTCAGGGAGGATGCCACAGCCGGTGGTTTCGGGCATCTTGTCTGGCGACAATCGCCTTTTACTCCTCACGTACGGCGAAAGGTGGCGCAAGATGAGAGCCATTGTCCACAAGTCACTTACGCCCAAAGCCTCGAGCACATATAAGCCCAGCCAGGAGTTCGAGGCGAAGCAGCTGATACACGACATTGCCACCGACAACAAGGACCAGAGCAGCTTTTATATGCACGTTCGACGATACACTACGTCGGTGGTATTGCTGAGCACATACGGCATTCGTGTGCCATCCTGGGTAAGTCGTGGTGGAAATAGTGACTTAATCTCGCGTTCTGACGGGTAGCGAAAACAGGACTGCGATGATATACGAGAGGTTTACAAAGTGCTCGAAGACTTTTCACAGGCTGCGCAGCCTGGTGCCTACGTCGCCGATATGTTCCCGCCGCTCAACAAGCTACCTAAGGGTCTGCAATGGTGGCGTGCCAGCGCAGAAGCAGCCTATGAGAGACAGAAAGCAACGTGGATGCGCTACTGGGACAGACTTCAGACTCACCTGAAAGAAAACAGAGCTCCTGAGTGTTTGGTAAAGCAACTTGCAGAGTCAAACCTTGAAAAGCAGGGAATTTCAGAAGTTGAGGCAGGTTTCGCTGCGGGATGTGAGTCCATTCGCTGGTGATTGCGTTGTCGAAACCGACTGCTAACGTTTGCCACAAGCGATGATCGAAGCTGGTTCCGAGACCACATCGTCAGCTCTAAACAGCGCCATTCTACATCTGATGGCGCATCCCGAGATTCAGGAACGGGCGCACGAGGAGATAACTAGGGTGGTCGGCGACAACAGGTCGCCAGATTTCGGCGATGAGGACAACTTGCCGTATATCCGCGCGCTCGGCAAGGAAATCCTGCGTATACGGCCTGTCACGACGATCGGAACCCCACATTATGCCACGGCCGACATTGAATACAAGGGCTATCGCATCCCAAAGAATACGGTTGTCTGCCTAAGCCAGTATGTGTTGCATTTTGATGAGACCCGCTGGGAGGACGGAGGCAAAAGGTTTGATCCTTCACGCTACCTAGACTACCCTCATAAGGCAGGAGTCTACGCAGCGTCTGGGGATGTCAAGAGTCGCGATCACTTCGACTTTGGCGCTGGCCGTCGCATCTGCCCTGGAATGCACTTGGCGGAGAATAGCCTCTTCATCACCCTAGCCAAGATTCTCTGGGCGTTCCGCATCGAGCCCGGTCGCGGGCCTGACGGGGAGAGTCTGCCTGTTGACCTTTCTGACGAGGCTTATGAGCCTGGTATCAATACCTTGCCTAAGCCGTTCAAGGCTCAGTTTGTACCGCGTAACGAGACGCGGGCTCAGGTCCTAAGGAAAGAATGGTTGGAGGCTGAAAAGGAAGGGTTTATGCTTGGCAACGTAAAGGTGGTTAGTAATGGAGTGGTTGTAGATAGTTAGACATCGTAGAAAAGACTCTAGATTTCTAGGCTAAGGTATGGCGAACCGGGTGACTTCACAGTCTAGATCACCCGTACTCTGATTCCGTGACTTTGGGATTTTTTTCACTGGTGGGCGTTTGGTATTCCCCCGCTCTACCCTTGGCCCTAAATGTCCTAGACTCTCGCTAGCTTATCCCTGTAATGTCTTGTGATTTGATGAGCTGAAGCGCTATTTTAGCCTGCGATTGACTTCCCCGCGTTCTTCCAGTTCGCTTCACCCCCCCAAACTTTCTACGCTGTTACCCTCCATTTCTCTACCAAATCCAACATTCATCATCAAATCCTATGGTAGCCCTCATCCGTGCGATCGATCAAAACAGCCGGATGTCCACGTCACGACTCTATGACTTCGGGCGTTGAAAGCAGCGTGACAGTAGCAGCGACGGAGGCGGCATCGTTGAAACCTGTTGGTCCACGTAGAGGCCGCCCCCGTCGCCAGTACAAATGCGCATTCTGTGCGAAGACGTTCAAGCGTAGCGAGCACTGTATTCGCCATGAGCGCACACATACCCAGGAGAAGCCCTTTGTTTGCGGCTACTGTGGAAAATCCTACTCGCGAAAGTAACTATTAGTACCACGACGTCCTTGCTGACGAGCGAACGTAATTGACCACCGTTGTATTGATGTAGAGATCTCGTGACAAGACACGAAAAGACGCTCCATGCCCAAGCCCACCAGCGACGTATACAACATGTCGAGCCCGACAACATCGCCGACGAGGTCAACGTGGCCAACGCCTCAATCGCGCAACCACGTGCCTTGAGGACGCCGCCTGGCGACGAACCCGAGTCTTCCCAACACATCGACATCGACGACAGGCGCCTTCACAGCGGAGAGGCTGTGTTGCCTGAAACTGAGACACGCTGTTCTGATTCGCCTTCCTCCTCCCTTTCATCCTCGTCTGATGTCGCAGCCTCAAGCGGGCGTCGCACATCGTCAAACGAATCCGCTCCCAGATCTACGCGTAATTCATCCTTCCCCGTGGCCATGGCTACAACCTTGGAGCCAACAGCCCATCCATCAGCGGCTCGCACCACTGTCGCCGAAGCTCACTCTCACGACTTTCCACCGTTGAGTCCACACGCTGGTCAAAACTCAATGACTGGACTCATGGATACGGATGTCATGCGTGTCCTTGATGACGCGCTCATGTCAGAAGTAAATGGAGGAATGGATATCACTCGCCAATCGCTCTCCCAGCCGGTTACCCTGGAGACATCTGCCCCTATGGACCAGGACCATGCGTCGTTCTACTTTTCGCCCATGCTCAATTTCGATATAGACCATTCCGCATTCGCCTTCATGCCCCTCCCCGATCAATCTGCCATCCAGGATAGTGGTACTCAGTCTTATTTTCAACCGCACGGCGACTTGAGACCTCAACAACTACCAATCGAAGAAAGCGGTATCTACTCCACGGCCGACAATCCTGTGTCTGAGAGTCAACCTCTTGCCGGTATAGGGGCTCTTGGTCAGTTTATGGACGACCGAAGTACGCCCAAGTCTCAAGCAAGTAGCAACAGCCTTCCCGCGCTGCATGAAGATCGGCAAATATATACTCCTGCTGCGTTGGATGAATTCGCCTACCAGTCGATCCTCAGGGATTTATCTATCCGACTGACTAAAACCGTCGAGAGTATCCAGCTTCCTCCAGCCAGGGTCTGTCAAAGCTTTCTCTCCAGCTACACCACCAACTTTCATTGCCATCTACCTCTAATTCATCTGCACTCATTCTCACCAAGAGCCACTCCAAGTCCCTTGATCCTTGCCATGTGTAGTGTTGGTGCTCTTTATCGCCTAGACCGCCGTCGTGCAAATCAGCTACATGAACTGGCCGTGTCGGCCATTGAAACTGTGGGTTCAATATCACCGGCCTTGGGCCACACAGCTAACCTGTCGTCACTAGGTAGCTTGTCCAACACGGGACAGCGAGAGTATTATGGTCAAGAATACCGACCTCTGGCACGCGCAGACAAAGCTCCTTTTGAGCTTTTATGCCATAATGAGTGGCGACAAGGATTTGTTATCTGGCACTTTGCGGCTGAATGGCTATTATGTCCTGGTAAGCTACAGTTAACATCAGATGGATCCCCGAAGGAGACGCAAATCTAACCGCAATTGGCACAGCTGTACAAAAGAACGAGAACAGCTCTAGCAAGCTCCAGCGTGGATGTAAGCCGTCTAACATGGCACCAATGGATCGAGCGAGAGTCATGGAAAAGACTTCTGGGCGGCTTGTTCTTTACAAGCGCTCTTACCATGGTCTTATTCGATGTCAATCCCGGCTTCAATGCGACCCAGGACTTGGAATTTGAGGCTTTCCACGATGAAGCGATGTGGGACGCGTCTTCGGCAAATGAATGGCGACAAGTACGTATGGCTAGCATCAAGAAACACCCTGCACAGCATCATCGGACCATGAAGGAAGTGTTGGTAGATGTCATGCTTGAGGGTAGATATCACAGTGACAGCGCGCCGTACCAGGTATCGGCTTTCTCGGCACTGATCCTCATGCACGGTGTTGTGGTTCATATGTGGCAAAGATTGCAAGTTACCCACGCTATATGGTCACTTGATGGTCCAGACCTGCTGGGGTCCTCGTTGATGGATAGCTCAATGGCTATACTGTCTAGATGTGATGCTTTTCTGAAGCGTGCTGGATCTTTGACCCAAGACCTGGACTCTGACGAAGATGACGAGACATCTTTGGTCTTCAACTGCCAGGCAGTCTTGCGGATTGCTTACATCAGCCTGTTCAGGACTGTCAATCCCTCCGCCCACATCAGCTTGATGAGCACAGATGCTGCCGAGACGGATGACGCCATTGCCTCTTTCGTTGCTGGCGAACTTGACCGGTCTCCGCAAATTTTGAATGCCGTCGTTAAATGCTTTGAGGGATTGAGAATACCCGTGAAAATGGGGACAATGCTGGTTCGAAAAACGGCCGCCTTCCGGTGGAGTGTTGAACATGCTATCTCTGGCTGGGAATGCGGTATGTCCTCTCTTCTAGATTACCAACAGTGCCTCGACTAACAATAGATCAGCTCTAGTAGTAACGAAATGGGTTCATGCCGTCGAGATGATGAGTTCAAATGGCGCTCAACTGAGTCCTGAAGAACAAAAGCTACTCACCCTCGTCCGAGAAGTATTGGAGGAGGCTGAGTGCGATCTGGAGCAAGGTTCGTCCCTGGCTGCTGGAGTTGCGAGAACATGGGGTTCATTCTTACAAGATGTGAGTTACTCATCATATGTTGATTAGTGCCACTAACAGAGCACGTCCAGGTCTGGATTTGGGGCATTACCCCACAGATGGGTGCAACTCTCGGATCGCTAGCCAACGCCTACGAAAAAGCGAACAAGGGTAATCGGCGGTCTTCCGTCACAGGGCCCAATCATTTATGGTAGACCGCGTCGATGACCTGGACCGAGATCAATTTTCATTTAGATACCCAACCATATACCAACGCGTGGTCATATTAACAGAACGAGATATCAGCATCTACATGTAACTATTCATCGCAATGGGGCAGCAGAAGACGAGGACCTCTAGGTGGAATTCTGGCACCCATAGTCTTATTGATGACGAAATCATGTTTCCTCACAGCAAGCTGGCGCTTGCTACAGTGACCTTCTAGCATGGGGCTTAAGGGGACATCGCCTGACCCCCAAAACGTAAAGGAAGTAAGTTTGGGCTTCGTCACCCGATGCGGCATGGATTTCCGAATCATCGCAGGCAACTGGAAAGTTGCTTGAGGTGGGGGATGCCAAGGGCAAGGCTCGAAACGATCCTTCGGATGTGGGGATGTGAAGTAAAGATTGGGGTAGATGTCAAAGTGACAGGACGCGTCGACGGCGAATTAGGCTTTTAACTCTACAAGAATTCCAGTCTCACGAGATTTCCATACTGTATAACTTGCTGTATACACATTCACATATTCTGTCTTTGCAAAAAGCTCATTCTTCGTTATTGTCTTGATTATTGACTAAGCAATGGAACTTCAACCAGACACTATGTCTGATGAACGGGCGGCTGTGATGGATAGTTCCCAGATATTGAACAAGGTTGGGGGCTGGGACATGATTTTCGCTTTCTTGCTAGTGATGTTTATCGTCCAGAGCAAGCGACATGGCAAGACAAGTATCCTGGCGGCTGGAGATGCCAAGCACAATACCCAAAGAGCAAAGTCGGACAACCCGAGAGAATTTTTAAAGGTCATGAACGACGAAGACAAGAACTGCATCGTATTCTATGGTTCACAGACAGGTACGGCCGAATCGTATGCCGTCCAGTTAGCCAAGGAGGGCAAGGCGCGATTTGGGCTTGAGACCATGGTGGCCAACATGGAAGATTACGACTACGACATGTTAGATCAGCTGCCTAACGACAAAGTTGCTTTTTTCATTCTCGCAACTTATGGAGAAGGCGAACCGACCGACAACGCAGTTAACTTCTACAACTTTATCACCAATGGCAATGCTACCTTCAGCCAAGGCTCGTCGCTCACTCACTTTCAATACGCGGCCTTTGGACTAGGCAACAGAACTTACGAACAATACAACGCGGTAGTGAGGAGGGTTACCGCGGCCCTAGATGCTCTAGGTTCCTCAAGGATCGGCCCTGTTGGTGAGGGCAATGATGGTTCAGGCACAACGGAAGAGGACTTCCTTAGCTGGAAACAAGAAATGTGGAAAGCTTTGGCTTCGAAAATGAACCTCAAGGAGGTGAATAGCATTTACGAGCCGAGATATATCGTCGCCGAGTCTAGCATCCTCACACTGGAGTCCCCGGAGGTATACTTAGGCGAGCCTAATGAAGCTCACTTGACTCAAGGACTGAGAGCGCAGTATGGTCCTTACGACAGCCACAACCCATACCTCGCCCGTATCTCCGCATCTCGAGATCTCATCTCGACCAAAGAAAGAGCTCGTCGATATATTCACGTCGACTTCGATATTAAAGGCTCTGGTCTGACATATGAGGCGGGCGATCACTTGGCCATATGGCCTTCAAATGCAGATCAAGAAGTTGATCGCCTTCTGCGAGTTCTGGGACTTCAAGAAAAGAGGCATCGTATAATCGAAGTTCAGGCCGGAGATTCCGTCGCCAGAGTTCCATTTCCGACACCAACAACTTACGACGCTATGATGCGCTACTACCTGGAAATCAGCGGTCCCATTTCCCGTCAGATGCTCGCCGACCTTACCCCATTTGCGCCCGACGAAGATGTCAAGAAAAGAATCAGCGCCATCAGCAATGATAAGGGGCTGTTCCACTCAGAAAGTCATCTTTCAAACCTCGCTCGGCTGCTTGAACGAGTAGGGAATGGAAAACCGTGGTCCAACATCCCACTCTCTTTGTTGATCGAAGGACTACCAAAACTCCAACACCGTTACTACTCCATCTCCTCGTCTTCGCTTGGGCAGCCTGAAGTCATCTCGATCACAGTGGCTGTCAAGTCCGCATTGGTTCAGGCCCGACAAGACCAGTATCACTTCTGCGGTGTCGCTTCGAACTTTCTGCTGGCCTTCCACCAAAATCAAATTCACGAGTCACAGGCATTTAGCAGTTCGTATGACTTGACAGGACCTCGTCGACGGTTCATAGGAGGGAATATTCCCATCCATATACGGCATTCGAGTTTTAGGCTCCCCAAAGACTTGTCGAAGCCGATCATCATGATAGGGCCGGGAACTGGGGTCGCTCCATTCAGAGGCTTCGTTCAAGAACGTGCAGCAATGAAGAGAAAGGGAAATTCAATTGGTCAGATGGTATTATTCTTCGGATGTAGGCGAAAGGATGAAGACTTTTTATATCAGGAAGAATGGAAGGTATGCCACATCCTCAGTCCCTATCTTCCATTTGTGAACAGAATATCGCTAAAGAAGACTATCTAGTCGTACGAGTCTGAACTCGAAGGAAATTTTAAGCTTATAACTGCATTTTCAAGAGAGGGGGCTGGAAAGACGTACGTGCAACACCGTCTCAAGGGAGCCGCCACAGAAGTTTACCAACTTCTGGAACAAGATGCTCACATCTATGTCTGCGGCGATGCGGCACGAATGGCAAAGGATGTAGGCCATACTTTAGCAGAGATCATTGCCCAAGGACGCGGCGTGGGGCTTACTGAAGCCAAGGCAGTGCTGAAGGATATGCGAGCCGAGAACCGATATCAGGTACGTGACTCTAAGCTGGCAGAGAAGACTCGATCACATGCTAACAGGGCTCCCAGGAGGATGTTTGGGCGTAACCAAAGCGTCTTTCCCCCATCGGCTTATGCCGAAACTGGAAAGAAGAAACTGTCGCGATGAATTGTATGTGGGGGCGGTATGCCTGTGCTTAATTCCCCACGCTGGTTTAGCATGTATATAATGCCACGCGTAAACTGTACTTTACTTGTGGCTTCCGATGAATACATTGTCCTTTTGAGATATAGATATCCCTAATTGTTGCGATCGCGCTTTGCTTAAAATGGCGGACCACTCTGCAGTAGTAGCGGCCTTACTGGCCCTTGAAGCAAGAGCCCAAGGCCAGGTCAGCGTCTTGGCTCTTCGAGGAGGCACTTTTACCCTTCCGAAGAGGCTTTTCGTGTCTGAAGCTACGGATGAAGAGTTCACAACGGTTCCATCGCTGTCGTTTCTCCTCACCCAAACTCGTGGTGGTGACGGACGATATAAACGCACTCTCTTCGACTTGGGCCTTAGACGCGATACCAGCACGTACACTCCGGAGATCCAGGACCACCTGAGAAGACGCTTACCAATACAAACCACGCCAGATGTCCTCCAGAGCTTAGAAAACTGCGACTTGAAAGCAGGCGACATCGACGAGGTGATCCTGAGCCACGTACACTGGGATCACATAGGCACACCGAGCGATTTCCCGCGAGCCAAGTTTCTTGTCGGCGCAGGTTCCCTTTCATTATTAGGACGAGGTTTGAACGGTCACATGTCGCATTCCAACTTCCAGCACGACTTGTTCCAGGACCTCGACGTCACCGAGTTGTCAGAGCCAAACAGCTGGGACTCGGTAGGGGGCCTCAAGATACTAGAACTGGGGTACAGCGGCCTTGTCTACGTGGTTGACTCTCCGGGACATTTGACTGGCCATATTTCGTTGCTCGCTCGAACAGGCCCTTGTAAGTGGGTATTGCTCATCGGCGATGCGTGTCATGACAAGCGCTTGCTGACGGGGGAACAATCGATTGCTGAGTGGATTGACTCGGAGGGACGGACATGCTGTATACACATGGATAAGGCAAAGGCAACTGAGACTCTAGAAATATTCTCCATGTGGAAGCGTGCCTCTGAAGAGTGCGACATTGCCCTGGATATCATCTTTGCGCACGATGTGGAATGGGCTGAGTCACACGCTGATGCCTTCCTACCTGGGGCATTATAATTGGGAATAGCTCCGTTATCTTAAATTATCAACACAGAATACGCGTACGAGGATGTTAAACTATCGTTTGTAAATCTTTGGTCGATGCTCAATCCCTCATGTTGTGATTGCCGAAATGGACCGTTGAAACACAGCTCTCTGAGTTAGACACAGCCTATCTACCCCACTGGTCCGCCCGCACAGTTCACTGCCCTTTCGAATATAATAGGCTTTTCCGTCTCAGCTGCCATAGACACGCTTCTCTCCACTGCTGCAACGTACCTCAATTCCTATCTCTGCTGCACCTCGACTTCCCCTCCAAACCATGGAAGGGCCGATGAATCTGGGCTTTATCGGCCTCGGAGCCATGGGTTTACCTATGGCGTCAAATCTCATTTCTAAAGTCCCTCTAGGCTCAACCCTTTTTATTTACGACATCTCTGAGAACCTCATGGAGAAGCTGACAAATAAGCATGGCGACTGTGTTACGACGTGCAATTCTGCAAGGGAAGTTGCCAGAAACGCTGTAAGTCGACGCTACTAGAAACGATTCATGTTGACAGAGTTCTCACGTATTTCTACAGCACGTCGTGTTTACCATGCTGCCGGAGGGGTCCCATGTCAAAACAGTTTACCTAGATCCTGAAAATGGAATTCTGCATGACGACATGGCAGCTCGTGTTTTAGTCGATTGCTCCACGATAGACACAGAGACATGTCTTCGCGTCGCAGCTGAGGTCAAGCTTCAACACCCCCCCATATCCTTCTACGATGCACCTGTCTCCGGGGGCACTCTTGGAGCAGAATCGGGTTCATTGACAATAATGCTCGGGTGTTCCGACGACGGCTCGGATGCTCAATATCCGATCGTTTACGGCCTTCTAAGCCTGATGGGTAGCAGCGTTGTCTGTTGTGGTGGGTTAGGCATGGGGCTAGCAGCAAAGCTCTGCAACAATTACTGCTCTGGCCTCATTGCTCTCGCTACAGCTGAAGCCATGAACATCGGCATCTGTTCCGGCATGGACCCCCGAGTTCTGGCTCGGGTGTTTGCAAGCAGCACAGCACAGAGCACTATCTGTGACAAATGGAATCCGGTGCCAGGAATCTGTCCTAACGCTCCATCGAGCAAAGAATACAAGGGCGGTTTCAAAGTACAACTGATGGCCAAAGACTTCGGCCTAGCTGTTGCAGCTGCGGAGCAAGTTGGGGCCAAAATGCTCCTGGGATACAATGGACTTGCGGCCTACAAGAATGCTAGCCAAGACCCCAACTGTAGGGACCTGGATTCACGTGTTGTTTTCAGATTCATTGGTGGTAACGAAGAATGGGAAACAAAGTTCAAACTCGGAGACCAGAAATAAACTGTTGTTTTTCCTTATATTCCATCTAGCTATGTATACAGACACCATGCATGCATTACTATTGCTACTACCATTTTTATCAAAACTGGACTCCATATATGTCTTTTGTTTCTAAGCCAGATCCCTTGAACTTCTTTTCTAATCTGAAGCCCCTTCTAAGCCTTTGGTGATTATTACCCCACAGAATCCACCCTCGTTGGTACACTTCTGAAGCTTCGGTGTGTGGGGTAAATAATCCAAAACTTCCCGCCTCTTGGTGGGGTAATCAAATGCTCACTTGTTCCCCGCAAGTGTTTGCCTAAAGGTTGGCCCTTCATGATCAGTAGTCCTCATCGTACCTCATTCGGGCTTTTAATCTCCTCTTACTGCCGATATCACCTATTACCACCAAGTTTCAGCTTGAGCGCTTAGTAATCATTGTTTTCCCTTCCCTTTCCCCCAGAGATCATATCGCTATTTGTTTTTCCCTTGTGCCGCCATGTCGACCAACACTTCACTCGTCACGAAACAAGAGCAGGATGCTCACAAGACCATCTTCGACAAGGGACTCAAAATTCGTTATGAGGTTGCCGGCTCTACTTATGTCGATGCGGCTCTGGCAAATGGCTCTTCAGACTTCGCCCGACCTATGCAAGAGCTCGTCACGGAAGCTTGTTGGGGATCTGTATGGTCAAGGCCAGGACTGGAACGAAAGCAGCGATCCTTGCTCAATATTGCAATGTTGTGTGCATTGAACCGTGGTCCTGAACTGGCTGCCCATGTCCGAGGTGCTATCAACAACGGCGCCACCGATATCGAGATCAGAGAGACGTTACTGCAAGCTTCAATCTACTGTGGTATGCCGGCTGGCCTTGAAGGATTTAAGATTGCAGAGAAGGTTATCCTTGCAATTCGGCAGGAGGAACAGGCTAAAGAATAACCAGACCGCTTGTGAAGGGCTGGTAAAAAGAACTCTATAGCAATCATTAAGAGATATCTTACACATTCGTGGAACTTCCATTGTGTTTTCAACCTCGGGATCCTGTTTATCTATTCACCACTTCTTTCCTTCTCATACTATTACTTATGGCAATATTGTACTCACCATTACACTGCTTTCGCTTTGAGAGCGTTGTGTCATAAAAAATGCCTTTTGTGACGGATGCATCTATAAATACCCTATACACTGAAAAAAATGCTAGAAAATCCATTAACGCTGAAGTTACGTGAACGATATTTCTAAAGTATTAATTGGACACGAGTAATTGAAATGATATGAAATACAAAGCTGCCGATATTATTGTAGTCAACAGGTATTTACAAAAGGTATCGAAATGGAAAAAAGATCAATACACTTTTGGCTTTTTCTGAAATCTCGATCCTCATTTGTGCGAGGCGGAGCAGGAACCAACTGTCAGTCCACTTGCTTGACCCCGCTCAAGATGCGTTCAGTCCAAATTTCTAGCGATGACTGTATATCATCCTCCGTGGCTCTTGTTGAGATATCTATGCTTGTGAAGAGGGAATCATGAGTCGTAGTGTTGCGTAAAGTCATAGCTCAATGAATGTGCGCTCTTTTCCCCAAGTCAGTTCCAGTCTAACTCATCGACGACAAGCCTGTGGATATGCTTACCTCGAGCATCTTGAATGCGAGTTCTGGGTCAGTTTCCGCCTTCTTGCACATCTGCAAAAATTCATCCGTCTCAAGAATCTTTGTAGGCTCGGCCGTGAACATGCGACGAAGATTTGAGGATGAGATCGGATCGACGATCTCCTGGTATTTTCGTCGACGAACATCGCTGTATAAGTCCAAGATGCCTGCGTCCGCTCTACCGTGGTAGATCCCCAAGAGACATTCGTACAGACCCTGGACATCGACGACACCTCCTGTGAGTCCGAGACCTCCACTGTTGTCCATGTCAGAATACATTCACGGCTCCTCTATCCTGAGCTTCTCTCTGGCTCGTGGTTTGACTCACAATGGGTTACATAGGTGTGCTGCATCCGCTGCCAGCAGGAATCGTCCGACGCGTAACTTTTCAGCCAAGCGCTGGTGGACTCTATAGGGACTAATGCTGGCCAGCTTGTATTCTTCTGGCTTTGGATTGCCGGGAAGCATCCTTTCGAACTTATCTGGCTGTCTGGCGATCAATTCGTCTCGAGTCAAGCCGGGTATCTCTCCATATGTGACGCGCCATAGCCCATCCTTGGTGATCTTGGCAGCCATGTACCAGTTTGTTGGATCAATGATAAAGTTGGAATCACTGTAGCCGAATTTCTCAAAGTCGTAGTATACCTTCGGTGCGCAGTTAGTGTGTGCTTCGGCGGAACAGTTTCACAATGACCTACATTTGTGGCAACAATCTGCTCTTCCCAAGTTTTCCCTGGAAAGTTCATGTCCCCAAATAGCGATCTCCTGATTATGCTATTGGCTCCGTCGCATCCCACAATGTAGTCTGCTTCGAGGCGTGCTTGCTCTTCTGTCTTTGTGTCTAACGTATCGACCCAAGCTCTTGTATCATTTTGGCCGATGCTGGTCACTTGACGGTTGAACAGATATCTCAGAGACGGTAGCCTGTCGGCGTGATCTTTCAATATCTGTGAGACCTGATTGAGTGGCAGCGCAACCATGCGAGTAGGACTGCCTTTCGCGGGTCCATGATCGAGGCCAGAGATATAAGTCCCATCTATTTGCCGCCACGCAACGGTGTTGACGAGAAGCCCCTTGGAGCGCAGCTCATCGCCTACACCTGCATTGTTGAGGACTTTCATAGCTGGGGGCCCATAGTGCGTTGCACGTGGATTCTCATCCAGCTTAGAGGATTGTTCGACGATGGTTACAGGGATGTTTTGTTTCGCGAGCAGCAGCCCGAGGAGAAGCCCCGCCGGCCCTGCGCCCACGATGATGATCTGCGTAAGTTAGCAATTTCTCGTAGCTTTGAAACAGCCCCGATCAGTACGAACTTTGAATGAAGACTGAGTCATTATAGACTTCTGCGTTCTCGATTGATATCTGATAGTATAGATCGGCGAGTGTTGTTTCCTGTAACAGTCATAAGAAAACCAGAAAGGCACTGAATCCTAACGCTGGGCTGCACTCATATGTATCATTCAAGCTGGCTAATCTGTCATAGCGTGACTTGAGGCACTAGAAGTTTCCCCGCAGATCCTCCCGCAATGGTAACCCCGCACACCTAATATGTCGATCCAACCAATTTACAAAGGCCATGCCTCTGGGGTGGTGTTTTCCATCAAATCTGAGAACCCCACCATGGGGTAATTACTGACAGACAGATCTGAGGGACAGGTACAAGTGGTGCGTCTCTTTCTTTTGTGATAACATATGCATGACGTTAGCATCGTCTGCTATCTCCTAGGACTGCTTCAAAAGTCATCGAGATTCCTTAGAGACAGATGAACCATTGAAGGATGTCAATTGGAGCTAACGTATGCTGTTAACTTAGCGACATATACGGCAACCTTGTGTACTTCACCTATCCACAAAATGAAGAGAATTGCCTTTCCAGCCGTCTTGGAGGCTTGTTATTCGATGGTCTTAACGAATTTGTGGTTGAGAGCGTCAGGGACGGTACACAGAGAGCTTATTTCTTCTTTGGAGTATTTCACTTAACTATGAAACATAAGGATATCATGGCAGGCCTATTGGACCTCCTCGCGCTCTCTCATCTCAAATACAAAAAAGAGCATTTTTGGGTGACCTTTGTGGCCAGAATAACTGTGCTACTTGGCTTTATCTATTCTTTGATCATGCCCCGACAACTGGAATTTCGCAAGGTTCTGAAGGCATAATGATCTATTCAAAAGCGATGTCACTGCTACACTATGTTTATATGAACCTATAGTAAGCTACGTGCAAACGGGTAACTTCTGGTTCAGAACTTCTCAGCCAAGATCTTTTCCACTTCCAACTTGTGCTTAGAGAAGTTGTCGACGAGGTTATCCCACATCTTGGGGTCATGTTCATGCCGCCTGTCGCTTTCCCAGGCATAGTCAGTGATGGTGAAAGCTCGACTGCTTTCAAACATGAACGCAATAGAGTTTTCCGATATCTGCATCACTGGAGGGTCTTGCCTGGAAGCAGCGGCAAACTCCTCGTAGGCGACGCCGTGAGGGACGAAGCCACATTCGAAGGAGACACTTCCAGGCTGGAATTCGTCTGATCGACCGCCATATTCGCCGTAGATAAGCCCCATAAGCTCTGATGCACAGTTACGGTGGTAATATGGAGGCCGGTATGTATGGGAGGCAACGTCCCATCTGGGCGAGAAAATAAGGAAGTCAGCTAATGGCGCTGCAGGGTCTCTGGACCTGGCGGTAAGGACACAGAAGATTGATGGGTCAATGTGATCAACTGAAATAGAGCCGACATTGACGAATTTCGTAAGATCGTATTTATATGGGACGTAATTTCCATGCCATGCAATGACATCAAATGGACAGTGGTTTTGGCTACTGTAGAAGAACTTGCCCCCTAGCTTGTAAGTAACAGTCCATGGGTCATTTTCAGTGACCTCATAGGCTGCTACAGGTGATAGGAAATCTCGACCATTGGCAAGCCCGTTGGCGCCTAAGGGGCCTAATTCTGGAAGCTCGAAGTTAGATCCCCAGATCTCCAGGATGTACCCTCGCGTAGGGCCCTCAATGTTGACCTTGAACCGCTGTCCGCGTTGAATAACGCAGATCTCCCCTGGTTGAACGTACAAGAAACCGAATTCGGTCTGTATATCCAAGTTACCTTGTTGGGGGACGATTAGGAAGTCGCCATCTGAGTTGACAAACGCCCTCTTGCTCATGCTCTTGTTGCATAGAAAAACGTGGGTGGCCAATCCCTCCCTCAAGGCGGGATCACCAGAGCCCGCGATGGTCTTGAGTCCATCAACAAAGTCAACGTCCTCGCCAGCGGGAATCTCAAATGGCTTCCAAGCCAGCTGAGTAGGGGAAACATGAACACGCGGATTCAGGGGCAAAAACGTAGACTCAGTGTCCTTGTTATCAGGCAGACTAGACTGCACATAGTTAGCCAAGCTGAACATGGCCTGTCATTTTTAGAAGATGTCGGTTGAAACTTACAAATCCTTGATGTGCTACAGCTGGTCGAGCGCGGTAAAGCCAGGCCTTTTTGTTGAGATGGCGAGGCGCGACAAAGGCGGATGCTGTAATCTGCTCTGCATAGAGTCCAAAGCGGATGGATCTAGGACTGTTTTGTCCCCTCGGGATGGTGCCTGGTATAGATTCCGACTCGAAATTATTGTCGAAGCCAGGCTGGTATTTATAAGGATCGTTGGGCCGGGTCGAGAACGAAGGAATACTGCCATTCTGCTGGGTCGATGCCCAGTGGAAGATTTTCTGGAAATCCTTTGTAGCCATATTTTGAGACTGATTGTTATATCTCCTTCTTGATCTTTTCCGTTTTGCTCTTCTTCGCCTTTAGTTGAAGCACCCTATTGGTGATGGTCCATTCCATTTGTAGTCTCATTGTGAAATTTAACCCCAACCCCGCGATGCGACGAACAGTTACCCCACACGAGTCTCGTCGTTCAGTTGGTTTAGGTAGGTAGCCATGGAACTTGGCGTTGTGTGGAGTACTTTAAGAGTCTAGGAAGTGTGGAGTATACCCACGTAAAAGGACTTAGTGTAGGGTGAGTAGAGTGAACATGGCGGTAGAAAAAAAAAAGAAAAGGGTATACATCTGTCTCTACGGCAGATTTCCCAGGTTCTTCCACAAGCATTCGAATGTCTTCATAGTCTCCATACTATCGCAATGAAGCTTCTCGAGTTCGAAAGTCCGGCCTATCTGCCTAATGTCACTGGATCCCTTTTGCGTCCAGCCTTGGCTGTCGTCTTATTTATGATTGGTGCATATCTGTGCCTGGTCCCTAATAGCATCACGGTGAGGACGTCAGACGAATACCGAAACCTGATGGGCATTTTCTAACTATGGCTGGCGTTGATAGGACTTGCGAAGGAGAAAGCTTCCACCTGGCCCACGTGGTTGGCCTCTGGTTGGCAATTTATTTGATTTGAACGACTCGGAGCTTGTACGCTACCGGGTACGTGAATGGCATCAGAAATACGGAGATGTCTTTTACACAAAGATCGGTGGGACAGACTACATCTGGCTTTCATCGCCCAAAGCTGTTAAAGATCTGATGGATAAGAAATCCGGCATCTACTCTTCACGTCCTTCTCTTCCTCTTGCTCAGGATGTGGCTAGCGGAAAGTCACGACAGCTCTTTATGGCATATGGACCTGATTGGAGAGGCTTACGGAAACACAGCCATGCTCTTCTCAATCTCAACACGTCCAACAAATACAGGCCCGTGCAAGACTTCGAGTCCAAGGTAGTCCTCAACGATCTCCTCGAGCGACCAGATCAGTTCTACACCATAAATCGTCGCTATTCGACATCGGTTATCATGCTGGTTACTTATGGCTATCGCATTCCCTCTTTTGAAGACCCGATCATAACAAAAATCTTCTCTGTTCTCGAAAACTTGTCAATCATGTCTGCACCAGGTGCCTTCATCGTTGAGACGCTTCCTGGCCTAGCCAGATTGCCACAGTGGCTCTTGGGTAATTGGCGCTCATGGGGAGAAAGAGCCTTCGCCCATGACAGCCAGATTTACCTCGATTTGTGGAACACATTGAAAAGGACTACAGACGAGGGAACGGCTAGAGACTGCTTCTGTAAGGACTTTTACCTCAGTGACCCAAAAAAGAATGGCATCGATGACTTGTTGGCCGCCTATACCTGCGGAGGGCTGGTCGAGGCTGGTTCTGAGACGACAGCTACCACGATCAACAACTGGACATTGGCCATGGTTTTGCATCCCGAGATCATGAAAAAGGGTCAAGAAGAGCTCGACCGCGTGGTTGGTTCTCACAGGCTTCCTCAGTGGGAGGACGAAAAGGATCTTCCATACATCCGTGCCATGATCAAGGAAACCCTTAGATGGCGCCCGGTCAATAAATTCGGTATGTACCATGCATTGTCTGAGGATGACTGGTACGATGGTTATTTCATTCCCAAAGACTCCGTGGTTGTCTTGAACTGGTGGTGAGTATTTCCTCCATCTGATCATCACACTCCAAGATTCAAAATACTCACCACTCGAGTAAATCACAGGGCTATACAGTACGACCCAAGCCGCTATGTAGACCCAGAAACGTTTGAGCCTTCACGTTATCTCGGCACGAAAGGGTCGGCTGCGGAGCTCATGAACGCCCAAGACCCTTACGATAGAGACCACTTCTCCTACGGCGCCGGAAGGTAAGCAAAGAACCCAAACATTACAATCTGCACTATCCTGACATGAGATTAAGACGAGCGTGCCCTGGAGTCCATCTTGCTGAAAAATCTTTATTTATCGTCATTTCCCGAACGCTTTGGGGCTTCAATATCCAGAAGAAGAAAACCGCAGAGGGTTTAGTGATTGATCCGGTGACCAAAATGATGCCTGGATTTCTCAGTGTCCCTGAGCCATTTGAGTGTGACATTGTCTGCCGTTCTGACAAGCATAGGCGCGTCATGAAAGCCGCTTTCGAATCTACCAATCTGGAAGATCTAGAGTATCGTGGATAAAAGAAGTTATCCGATAGTGTAAATTAATTATTTAGCAAATTTGAGCCCAAAACCTCTGGCATTGGAATATGAGCTAAAGCACAATGCTACATAAGTCATAGCTGGTCACAAAGTTAAGCTTTCGGATGTTAACAAAACTGTCGAAGATGACATGGTTCTGATCAATTAATAAACGTTGGCATGACTATAGTTCTCAATAGCGCGGGAGCCCCAAAATAATAATTCCTATATGCTAAAATGATCCGTTTTCAATCCACCTCAGCACGAAGAATTTAGAACAGAATATAGAACTTCGAGATAAATCTCCTTAAGAAGAAAATACCAAGTTCGAAACCGATCTGAATTCTTATCGTTTGGTATGTCTCTGATGAGCTAGTCAATCAGTCTCCGCTGGCCTTCTCTCATGTTCTTGTCAAGCTCTGACCCCAACCATACTGCCTGCGTCTCATCCAACTTGTCTTCCACCTCGGTGAACCTGCCCCCATTGATGAGAAACGCCTTTCCATTGATCTCGGGTCTGACTACACATAAAAGACTGGCCTTCGCAACATCGAGAGGAGTGTTTGCTGGCAAGTCACCCCAAACTTTTTTAACATGGTCGGTGACCATGTCGGTAACTATTGGATGATATTCGTTATGGAAAATTCGTTACTGGGAGGGCTATCTGAAGTGTATTTGATCACTCACGGGTCATCCAAGGTGCAATCATATTGACACTTATGTTGTACTTGACTGTTTGTGTCCGTAACGCCCGGAAAAGCCCAAGGACTCCAGCTTTGCTCGCGCAGTATGTGTAAAGCGGCGGAGTGTCAAAGTAACTGGCAACTGATCCGAAAAGTACGAGTTGTGATCTGGTCTCTGGATGCTTACGGAAGAAGTGAATGGCGCACCGAGTCACGTACCATGTTCCAAACATATTGACTTTGAGAACAGAAAGATCTGGCTCTTGAAGCTCTTCTCCGTCTGTAATATCGGTTGCGTCAAGGTCGTCAAGGCTCTCAACTTTGTTTATCGCCGCGTTGGAAAAAACTGTATCGATTGTCCCAAATCTTTGGTACGTCTCCTGGAAGAACTCAATCACATCTTTCCAGATGGATACGTCACATTTCTTAAACAAGAAATCCCTAGTTCAGGTCAGTCATTTGGACACCGCGGGAGATCGTAGGTTTGCTGGCAATCACGTCGGGAGTTGTTGTTCTAGCTCTTTTCCAGCTTCTATGTTTACATCACAAGCTGCAACCTTTGCTCCGTGATCTAGTCTGATCAGCTAAACTCAGAAACTTAGGGAAGGAGTTTGAGTACCATGGGCAAGTTGCACAAGGGCACGTCCGATACCAGTAGCCCCTCCAGTTACTATAATGACCTTTCCGCGCAGGTCTTGTAGGTCTTCGTCACGGAGTAAATATTCGGCCATTGTTGTCAAGCGATAAGATGGTGCAAAATGTTGTGTGATTCAAGGCAACGCTGATACTACCCGACTGGCTTGTCTTATAACCTATGGATGTTGACCCTCCACATAAGTGGTTTTTGCAGACAGCCCCGCATCATTTCTCAGACGAGAGAATGGGGTAAGTCAGACAATGGCTTTTTGTTCATTAACGCTGGACTTATAGCGAGATCAAGTCTGAACAAATAAAGCTGTATCAATCATCTAACTGTCTGAACTCAAGGTGAGATAGGCTGGCGCTGGGCTATCATCTGAGAGGTCAGATGTAGCTGTCCAGTGCTGGTAAATATGCCTTCGTGTCTCCACTTCATCCGCGATAGCTATGGCAAGGTCTGCAGCAGAAATACCCATCAAACGACCATCCAAGCGATTTTCACCCCGAATCTCCCCCGTCAGAGGCAAGTTATTAATGGTAATCTCGTACGTTCCTGTACGCTTGCCAGGGCGATATAGTGCGCTCGGTGAAACATATGTCCAGTCAAATGATCTGTTACCGTCGAAGAACATGACTGTGGTTCTTGCTGCCTTGATGAACTCTGCTGCATCATCACCCTCCCGCAACTTGGCCTCGTACTCGCTGATGACACGACTTGCAGTCTTCTTTTTCTCTTCATCGTTTTCGCGTAGGGCAAGGCGAGCGTTGCGGTAGGCTCTGAGATTCACGCCGAGTGGTCCAAGCCTTTCCTCCATATAAGTAACGTGTGCATGGCTATCAGCGATCGCTCGTCTGTAGGCGAGAAAAAAGTCTTTGCTATCGGCCGCGCAGACGCCATCCTCATGAGGAACATGAAGGCTACCGGTGCCCCCAAGCATAATAAAATAACCAAGCCTAGCCCGTTTGACGGCGAGGATTATCTTTCTGATCACTTCGATAAACGGCACTGCCCACGCGAGGTCAGAATATGTCATTGATGATATGCGCGCTGGCATTTACTAACTGTACTTAAGTGCCTCATGTCCTGCGGTATGAGGCCCATATTCGCATACCAGGACATCAACGTCGCTGAAAGCTGAAACCAGCTCTACCTCACTTACAGAAGCAAGATCAACATTCCGTGGTTCATACAGAACATGCGAACCCAGCTTCTGGGGATTACGCGACAAGCCGATTACGCGGTGGCCGCGGTTGATGAGCTCCACGCAAAGGTATGAGCCACCAAAGCCGGCGGGTCCAATGACTCCAACTGTCAGCCGCCCCTGCTTCTGTGTCATAGTGGCGATGGTGGGGTAAAAGATCTGGATATGTAGGACGGTGCCTTCGACTTGACATAAGGTGAAGCTAACCAAGATAAACGTCGACAGGCCCCCAGTCATTCGAGGTATGTATGAAAGGTTGCTAAAGAAAGCATCCTCATTATAAATGGCAAAGAGATGGAGTAGAGTCGAGACGAGGGATGGGGTAGAAATCCAATCTCGAGCGGGGTGTTGCGGGGTGGCCATGTCAGCGCTCTTGAAAATGCACGATATCATCCAGCGAAGAGGAGCAGAAACAACAGGTCCTACTGGGTCAACCTACTGTGCTGTGCAATACATCCTTAAGAACCATAATGGAGGTCAACATCGGCTTCATTGGTAAGCTTTCCTCGCGAAGGTTGGTTGGAATAAAGATACTAACCGCGCAAGGACTGGGAGCTATTGGGTACCCAATGGCTGCAGCCATACGTCGTGGTCTCTCTAAATCATTGTCTATGCATATTTTTGACGTGCACAAGCCCTCATGCCAAAGATTTTATGACGAATTCATCGGTCTGGGGCCCGTCAAGTGCCATGAGTCTCCACAAAGCATAGCAGCCGAGGCCGACATAGTTATCTCAATGGTGCCGGGAGCTCAAGAGGTTTTGCAAGTTTATCTGGATCCCGAAGACGGTATCATATCTGCTACAAAGAATGAGAATAGGCTTCTTCTAGAGTGCAGCACCATCGATGTTACGACTGCAAGAGATACTGCCCTTCATATCAAAGAGGCAGGCCAGGGTATATATGTGGATGCACCAGTTTCCGTAAGTCCTCCAGGATAATAGCATTTGGAAGCTTACAGAATACTAATCATATCCAGGGCGGAGTTCCAGCCGCTGAGAAGGCCAATCTTTCGTTCATGATTGGGCATCCGAAACCAGCTTCCAATGGTGATGTAGGCCATCGCATCCATTTTGTTGTCACTTTGATGGGTGACTCTCAAAAGTTGTTCTGGTGCGGAACCATTGGCTCTGGGTTAGCTGCAAAGATCAGCAATAATTACATCTCATGTTCGGTCCTGTTATTGGTTGCAGAAGCCATGGCCATCGGTGTAAAATCCGGAGTCGATCCGAAGATGCTGCACCAGATCATCCACAATTCCACAGGACAGACATTCATGGGAGACAATGTTTGTCCTGTACCCGGCGTGGTACCACATGCACCCAGCAGTAACAACTGGAGACTAGGTTTTAAAACGCAGATGTTCCTGAAGGACCTGTCTTTGGGCATAGAAGCAGCCAAGAAGCTGGATCTGGAGCCCGCCATGGCGAAAGCGGCCTATGAAGTGTACACGAAAGCATCTCAGGACCCTCGGTGCATTGTAAGTACTTGACTGAATTCATGCCCCAACAGGTTCCTCGATCAAATGCTGAATGCTTCGATGATAGGACCGAGATGGATCATCCGTATACCTCCATATAACCGACACAGAGGGGACGAGTGAGGGGGAGAAAGCCAACACGTCGAGGTGAACTCCAGATCATATGATGCGGGGTTGCGGGGTCAGTCTGTAGACAGATTAGAGTCGCAGTATATAAGCTTGCTTGAGTAACAAATCATTAATTGACGACTACTATAATTCAACTCGATGAAGTATTCGGCACTTCAACACATCAGTGACCATGAAAACATTTGAGTTTGTCTTCAACTCGCCCCGAGTTCTGTTCGGAAAGGGAACCTTGGCACAAATACCTTCCCTGGTAGAGGAACTCGGCGCCAAGTCCGTAATGCTTCTCTCCACGCCCGAACAGGCCGATATTGCCAAACGCGTGGCCGATATCCTAGGTGACGTCGCAGTGTCAACCTTTACCGGCGCTGTGATGCATACCCCAGTACAAGTTACCGAATCTGCTCTTCGCCAGGCAAATGAAGCAAGCATTGACTGTGTGGTCTCGGTAGGCGGCGGAAGCACTATCGGATTAGGCAAAGCCATCTGTGTTCGCACCGGCCTCGTACATGTTTGCATTCCCACCACTTATGCAGGTAGTGAGATGACTCCGATTCTGGGTGAGACACAGAATGGACGCAAGGTCACAAGGCGAGACTCTAAAATTCTACCGACCGCTGTCGTCTACGATGTGGACCTTACATTGACCCTTCCTGTCAAGATGAGTGTGAACAGCGGCATAAATGCAATTGCACATTCTGGTAAGTATTTTATCTTTCCTTTAATTTATGAGGATTCGAGATCTCTAAGTTGTTGACTGCCTGTAGTTGAGGCGCTCTACGCCAGCAATACCAACCCGATCATTAATGTCATGGCATGCGAGGGCATCAGATCGCTAAGCGAGGCTCTTCCCATCCTGCAGACTGACCCCCAAAACAATGAATCAAGGTACAAAGCCTTGTACGGTGCATGGCTATGTGGCCTTTGTCTAGGGGCCGTTGATATGGCACTCCATCATAAGCTATGCCATACCCTTGGTGGTTCATTCAATCTGCCGCACGCCGAGACGCATGTGGTCGTGTTACCTCATGCCTTGGCTTTTAACGCACCAAGTAATCCAGAGGCTATGAGCCAGCTTGCTGCAGTTCTACCCGAGAGTCAAGGAGATGCCATCCGAGGTATCAACGCCCTTTATCGCCGTCTAGGTATAGACATGAGTCTGAAGGCATTGGGCATGCAGGAGGAAGGCATTGATAAGACCGCCGACGTTGCTGTCTCAAATCCGTATCGAAACCCGCGGCCACTTGAGCGAGATGCTCTTCGCGAAGTGTTGAGACGCGCATGGAGCGGTGAGCAGGCCAAGCAGGATCTGTGACCGGAGGTGGCGCAGCCTATAGAAGAGAACGACGGAATTAAAAGATGCATAATTGAGCGGATACACAATTCGAAATCAAAGCTTTATTGTTCTGACTGCTCTATTGAGACAATTTAATCACTTAGACTTTTGAGTTGTTAAGTGTAATTCGAGTCGTCGTGTCATCGGCTGAACTGAAAGTCCGAGCCGCAGAAACACTTGAGACTAGCAATTTCTATAATCCTTTGATACCTTTCAGGAAACTAATGATCTTACTCAAGCATTGTTCCTCAGCCTCAGCATAAATCTCATGACCTTCAGATTCCACCACTTCCAGTCTTGCATTCGGCACCTCAGCAACGAGGTCCTCCATCGACTTGACTGTTACCAAAGCACTTTTAGTTGGAGCCAGAACCAGCATGGGTGCCTTAATGCGCTTGAGATATGGCCAAGCATCAAGGCTACTCAAGAACTTGGCATAACCAGCAAGGCCTTCGCCATCGCTGACAGCGACCCTGTCAGTCCACCATTCGAGGTAGGCTACATCACTGCTACCTACCGTCCCACCAGACGCTGTCAGCCGTGTCGCCCATCCTCGCGATCCCAGCTGACGGCATGCTTCTGGCCAGGACTCCATTCCAAAGGCCAAGAATTTCTGCGCCTCGGGTGGCAAGGATGTAGGTGACGAGCACACTACGACTGAGCTGACTCGCTCGGGGCACGTCGCGGCAAAGATCTCTGCCAGCATCCCACTGGTCGATTCCCCTATAAAATGGACTTTCTCAATACCCAACTGATCGAGTGTGTCCTTGATCTCGTTCATAATCGTATTGACAGAATAGTCATAGCCAGAACGCTCATTGCCTTTCGGGTAGCTTGAGCCCCCGTGGCCTCTAAGCTCTCGTCGAACAATGTTGTAATGGCGTGAAAGGGCTGGCACCCAGTGGTAAAAGTGCTCGGCTGTCCGTGCGAATCCGTGTTGGATGAGGATAGTCTCTCGTGGCCTCCAAGGATCGGTAAATGAGTCATAAATATACGTAGTGGTCTGTCCATTGGCGTGCTGAATCACCTGACGTCGAGAGTTCAACATGATGTTAACTTAATGGTGGTTAACAACAGTGGGTGTATTGTGGTAAAGTGAATGAAGGTTTGATCAATTACGCGAATTCTTTGGTCTGGAGACATCATTTTACACAGCAGCTTCCAGCCAAATCAATGTGGGGTAATTATTCTTCTCCTCAGCATTCCTACCTTCTCACAATTTCGGCATATGAAACATCTTTCTAAGCTAGCTACTTTTTTCTCACTTAACACTAGGAGTATTTTTAATATCAAGACAAAAGATCTAGTAAACGAAATGCTAGGCTCTTTCATATACGCTCTTGTACTATATTACAAAGGACACTTGTCTAGAATACTAGGTATTAGTATTAGAACCGGGGCAGGTAGTTAGTATTATCGACCAGCTGCGGGGTAGTTAATAACAAGTACATATTGAGATAACCAAACTTGGGGAAGGGCAAGTTCCCTTTAAGAGGTTGGATCCATAAAGATATCTAACATCATCATGATTCGCCACGTTGAAAACCTTTTCTCAACCCTGAATCACCAAGCTACACGCACTAAAAACTTTCTAGCAACCTATCGAGTCTGAAGTATGTCCGACGCCACTATTCAGTATTCTAATTTTGACCATCCGACCATTGGTACTATTAGGGGAATAGAAACGAATGATGTTGTACAATTTCTCGGGATCAAGTACGCGTCTCTTCGTCACTGGTTCGACAACCCTGCACTATATTCCTATGATGGCACGGGTATTGTTTGCGACCGACTTGGGTGAGTTCTCCGGCGCCTGTGTCCCATTTGCCTTACCAACAGGATAATAACTCAATTATACGTGAGTACAGGCAGCAGACGATATCCCTACCCGAAGCAGTGGACCATGAGTTTGATGCTATCCAGAAAAGGATAGAAAAGCCTGAATATCCGGGTATTTCCGGAACCGAGTGCCTGAACTTGAACGTTGTAGTTCCAGCTGGTGCAAGAAGTTCCAGTGGCATTCCAGTCCTGGTTTATATACATGGAGGTGGCTTCTCTGTGGGAGCAAACTGGTGGCCACAGTTTGACATGAAGCGCATTGTGCAGCTTTCGGTTCATTTAGGCAAACCAATAATTGGTATCAATATAAAGTGAGTACCAAGCTTTTCTCCAACTCCCAGTTTATCGTAAGAGGTGCATTGCTAACCAAGGCGCTCTAGCTACCGGCTTGGGGCTCCAGGCTTCATGACTTCCGAAGAGCTTCGTATGGCTGGATACAAGCCCAATCGTGGCTTGCATGATCAGATAGTTGCGTTGCAGTGGGTTCAAAAGTACATTGCAGGTTTCGGTGGTGATCCCAGTCAAGTGACTGTTGCTGGTGAGAGTGTGGGAGGACGTGAGTAATATTTCACCCGTGTGACCTTATCTAACTGCAACGTTTAGTATCAGCCGTACGCGTCATGTATACTGAGAAGGCTGCAGCCTCTCGAATTGTCGTCATGGGTGGTTCTCCGCCCTCTGTCCCACCGCTAACATATGAGGTGACTGAGATTGCGTATAAGTCAATCATAGAAGCCTGGAACCTTGATAAACTGTCCACCACTGAGCGTCTGGAATCTCTTGAGAATTCATCTACATGGGCTCAACATTATCAGATCCGAGGCCTACCTCTGCTCCCAGTCTTTGACAATGATCTCGTGCCCTATCGTGAGTCATTCGAGCTCATAGCCTCGGGAGATTATAGTTTCAAGGCAAAGCAATTTGAAGGCGCCATGATTGTCTACTCTCCATTAGATGTAAGCAAGCGACCCAATATACTCTTTCCTGGGAATTTTGTTCATGCTGATCTATTTTAGGCCAGCATATTCGCATTCATGGGCCTATTCTCTCATAGGAAGTCTGTCGCGGGCGAGTTCGCAACTCATCTTCGCACCAAGTTTGGAAAATACAATGATACTACCGAACAGCTTTTGAAGCTCTATGGTATCTCACCAGATCTAGAGAACCAGGATGCCTTACTTCGTGTGTTGGAATTCGGATCAGACATTGGCAATGAAGCTGCCGCTCGAGTGCTTGCTAGGAGACTACCCGGGGACGTGTTCCTGATGCAATTTTCCGAACCAAACCCTTGGGATGGCCCGTTCAAAGGACGCAGTACACATATTCTGGACGTTGCATTTCTCCTCCAGAATTTCAACGACCATCTCAACGAGACGCAACAAGCATCCGCGGTACGGTTTGCCACAGATGTTATCGCCTTCGCCTGTGGGAAAAAGCCATGGGAGCCACTGTCAACAGTCCAAGGAACATCGATTTTGAAGGATGGCCGCCAACAGTTAGTCAAGGGCCATCGCGCGTTCTCCGAGAGGTATGGAGAGTTGGTTAAGATTGCCGCATTGATTGGCATGGATTCTTTGTTGAATGCATGGACCTCATTCGTATTCGCAGCTTAAGGAGTCTATATGTGGGGTTAGCATAAGGTTCGTCACCAATTCAATGCATTAAATTGTTTTTGCAATTGAAGCCCTTAACGACATCCATATTCAGTCTACGTTGAGAAAGGAAATCTTCAAACTATTACTTACGAGAGCATTACCCCACATTGCATTGTACGGTGACAATTAAGTGTAGACAAAAGAACCCTTCTGACCTAAGGATATATAGTAGCGTATCCCAAGTTTGTCTTATTTTGCGGTCTCTTATCCACTCAATTCATACTACACCACTTGAAGCTTACTCCAGCACCAAACCCGAACTACGATTTCTCCCTTGACTACCATTTCACAATGTCTATCACCCTTTGTCACGAGTCTCTTAGAACAACCCTGGACGGAACTGAGGTCTCTGGGATAGCGCAGTTTCGTGGTATTCCTTACGGCTACATACCACGCCGTTTTGAAGAAGCTAAGAAGCTCGATCAGCTTCCAGGACACCTTGATTGCACAAAGTTTGGGCAAGTTCGTATCCGAAGAGTAATTAGCTATCGCTCACTATCGTAGCCCTCGTTGTCCTCAGATCCAAGTTGATGTAGGCCACTTACTACGCATTCCGCCTCATCACAAACTTCCCGTCGAGCCAGAGGACGAATTTGAGTGTACTAACCTCGACGTAACGCTGCCCAACCTTGATTCTCTATCAGGTTTAGACAAACTGCCAGTTCTGGTGTGGATCCACGGTATGCAAGTCCCGTACCAAATTATTAGCATAGTGTAACCTTTCCACTAACAATGATATACAGGAGGTTCACAAGCCATGAGCTTTGGAACTGCTGCTTCTGGGATTTGTGGTGAGACTTAACCGATAAATACCCCGTGCCATCTTATGACAAGTGCTAAGAGTCTTTTGTGTTTCCCCGTCTCACAGATATGACGACAATTGTTGCCGATTCAGTTCTTCAAGGTAAACCTATCATCGCTGTCACTGTCCAATACAGACTGAATATATTTGCACTTGGAAAGGGAAACGGAGAACGGCCAGTGAACCTAGCTCTACGAGACCAGGCACTGGCACTTCAATGGATTCAGGAACACATTTCTGGCTTCAAAGGCGACCCGGTATTGATCAACCTGACATTCACGCTTTGAAGATCATCTCACTGATAGAGACCCCTAGAATCGAGTGACTTTGGCGGGCGAAAGTGCTGGAGCAGTGTACTGTCACGCACATCTCACGCGAAATGCCCCTGTCCAGCAATACATCCTTTCATCTGGGACCTTATACCTTTCGCCGCCTCAGCAACCCAAGTCAGTCCAGGCTCTACGTGACGCAGTTCTGAAGCAAGTCAAAGCTATCAATCCACTCCTTGAATTACACACTGCATCCGTAAATGAGATCACCAAGGCAGTCAGACTTAGCGGCCTACAGTCTTTCTTCCTTGAATGGGAAGAACAATTTGAGGACTGGCAAAATAAGAACATTGAGTCCAAGCGCATTATGCTAGGCGACGTGGATAAAGAGGTAAGCGGAAACGGACTCCATCCCATTATGAGAATATTCAATAACAACTATACAGGCAGTTATCTGGCAAACAGGTGTGCGTCTTTTGAGCCCAAACGAGATCCTCGCAGCATTTGATGCTGCAGGAGAACATAGCGATGAGCTCAAGAAGGCATACCATATTTATGTGAACCGGCCGTCATCCTGTTACAATGGCGCCATGGACTTTATCAATGACTATAAATTCTTACTGCCGATACAGCGTCTTGAGAAATTCTTCAGGCACGATGCTCAGATTCCGATCTTTAGGTACTTGGTAGACGAGGCTAATCCCTGGCAACCGTCGAGTGGAGCCCATCATGCGGTAGATCTCATCTTACTGTTCGGAGGCTTTGATGTCAGCTTCTCGCGTGGCTCAGAGTTGACTGGTCAGGCTATGCGTGACAGCTGGATCAAGTTCATCAACGTGGAGCAGCCATGGACCTCGTCAGAATCTGGGCGCTGCTATGGCTTTGGACCTCATGGAGTATCTAAGGTGTTGAGTGATTGGGAGGTTAAAACACGTCGCAGAGTCGCTGAGGCAAAAATACTAGGGAAGATGGATAGTATGTTATTAGATAGGGTGTTTGTTGCTCTTGCTGCAGGGAGAGTAAGTTTATTAAATTAGTTTCAAGGCAACGGTCACTCAACATCTAAATAAGCATATTGATTTCAACAGTGGCTATCAATAATTTTTTTCTTATCTCCCCCATAGTACTTTGTAAAATTCGAGTGCTCATGTTGATTGTATAACTTCTGTCGGCCAGTCCGATAGACAAATGTTGCCCATGGAGAAATGTTTTGGCAACAGCATAACAGACTCTAAGTACAGATAGAAGCATTATAGATACAAAATATCGAGTTGTCGTAAGTTTCTCTATATCAACTCACTTTATAAAGATAGCTTATCTTGGCTTCGATAGCGGCAACATTATAGCTAGCTCCATGGTTAATATAATGATTACCAGCAAGATCTCCATTTAGTTTTCCTCATTGAGGGCCTCAACATCTAGTGTCCCGGCTTTTACCAATCCATTTTTGGGTATCTGCATGGGTTCTTGCTTATCACTAATGGTGCTCTTGAGCGCGGCAGCCCGTATCAAGGTGTACGCGACGGTATCTACGAGACAAACAGTACCTAAGCCGACGACTGAGGCATGTATATCATGATTCAATTGATGGGCGTTCACGTCATCTGATGATTACATGGCTAAACATGGTTTTGTTTGTCATCATCATTGTGCTCGTGGATGCTCTCAGCTTGCAAGCCTACTTCTTTTTCACTCGGCACCCTAAGACAGGAGGACATGATAGGAAAGAGCCAGGGCTGATGGGAATATACATCTAGGTTTCAATGTTGATATTCTCCTACTTTTATTTGCCGCTGATTACTCTCATGTTCTATGAATTGAGAACCTGGGCAAGTTTATCCATTGCTTATGAGGTGCTTGTATTGGCCTTCACTTCCATGGGCCTTACTATTATACGATGGCTCTATCAGTGAGTGACGATCTCGTCTGACGGCTCTCTTGTAAATGTTTCATCTCAACGATATCGCCGGATTATCTCCGCTCTGAAGGGGTTTGAGGGTCATGATCGTCGGAGTGTGCAAATGATCGTCACGCTCACAACCGTCCGAACCGCTACAATAGGCGGCACACAAGTGTCTGATAGAGCCCACGTTACAATTCTTACTACTTGCAAGCTTTTTATGTTTGGGTGTATTCTGCATCTCCATTCCTTCTCTATTATTTCTTTGGTGACTCTATCAACAATCGTAAAGCTTTACACTCTTGCCATGATGATTCCGTTCTTGGACCACTTTGACTTCTCGGAGCAGGGCTGTAGGCATATTCAGGCTGTATCATATTCTATAGCTGATGGACTAGAATAGCTCCTGCCCATAGAGACCCCGGATTAAGACGGTCCGGATAAATATCCATCATGCGGGCATAAAGCTCTTCGGCCTTCTTCGTCTCAGCACTCAGTTTCTCAAAGTTCTCCAAATATGTTTTGGTATCCCCAATTGCCTCGAACCCAAATGGACGGCTCGGATCACTATGCCCACCCACGACATGCTTAGGCTGGAGTGCGGCGATGGTATCTAGTGCTTTCATCCACTCAATTCGTTTAATGGCTGTTCCGGACTCTCCCAAATATGGGTGAGTATTTGCGTATACAGCATCGCCAGCCACGGCAAGTCGGAGAGACGGAACCCAAAGAGTTGTCGTCTCGTCAGTATCCGTGTGACCCGTCCTGACCACTTCCAACCTTTCACCTTCTAGTTCAAGATAGTCTTGACGAAGGGGCTCCGCAAGCCGCAAATTGGGCGGAATTTGGCCCGGAAATAGCTTTTCCCAAAGCCCAGTCATCCGTTCTGGTGCAGTCTCTAGCTTCATCCTGGCCACAACTTCAGGCGTTGCGACCAAGGTTGCTTTGGGAAATCGTTCCAAAATGGGCGCGCTACCAAAGAAGTGGTCGCCGTGGGCATGTGTGACATAAATATGGGTGACATTTTTGCCACTCTCAACTACCCAGTCTAAGAGTTCGTTTGACGCTTTGGAAGTCAACTGGGCGTCAACCAAAACAGCATCTTGGTCGCCGTATATCAGGGTGGAAGAAGTAGGCACCCACTTGAGGTGATCATGACCCGCTGGGCCAGTCCTAGTGGCCGAATTGCGTTTACTGAAAAATACTTTGTACTGTAAACCCATATTGAAACAGGATGACTTGTAAAGGGCGGTCTTGTGTATTGACTTTGTCACAAATGATGCTGAGGAGACTGAATCACCTTACCTCCATGACAAGGGAGATTTAATAGACGAGTGTTCTAAGCTTTTAGCTATTTGTCAGCATACTGCTGAGAAATAGATCTAGTAAAACAGGCGACGTGTACAGTTCGTAATCGCAAGGAGCCGAGGTCTGATCCACAACTGAGTATAGAGCCGGGGTTTCGAACCTTTCCGTGCATGCGCTGCACTAGCAGGAGGGTAAATACTCCCGATACTCCACTACGAGAATGGTCTAACCCTTAGATAATAGAATATCATGATAATATAGGCTTGATGACCGTATATGTTCATTATCTTCTCCATCATGCTCATCTCCTTTGACTGAAGTTATATTCTTCCTATAGCCCTGATAACCTGTCCATTCCGGATGAATCAAAACAGACACTCGGTCGACGTGAGTCCTCCCAGCTCTTGGTTTCTGGAGGCGCTAACTAGCAATAAAGTTTCTATGACATAGACCTGTTAGATTGCCGGCTGGCAATAGGCTCCACTTTCCTTTACCACAACATTATTCTTATGTCTAGAAAAGCGGGGTTACGGAGGAATTAGTAAGTGACCAAGTAACACTGAATAGTAATCAGACTTATGTAGGAGTAACACAGTTACTTAATTCTCCGAGTTCTGATACCGCATCAATTTTGGTGCGTTACAAATCCATGCTCTGTTTGATGAATCTATATTTGATCATTTACAGAGCGCAGCGAATCTCTACTGCATATTCCATCCGTATCATCAGTCTCTGTTGAACTTGTGTGTAACCAAAATGCCTCGATACTCTAGTTCCGTTGATGGCGCAGAATTGTTTTATCGTTACTATGCACCAGAAGGTAGACCTCCGGCGCTTACAACAGAACTGCCTCAAGCAGCCAAGAGCCTAACTCTAGTCCTTCTACACCAATGGCCTCTCTCATCTCGCATGTACGACTCGATCATGCTGTCACTTTGCGAGACCCACAGATACCGTATTATTGCCCCTGATAGGCGAGGTTTTGGTAAGAGCGAGTGGGCTGGGCATGATCCCACGACTCCCATTGGCTACAAAGAGCTCGGGCAAGACATGGCCGGTCTGCTGGAGAGAGTCCAGCCAGGGCCTTTTGTCTTTGTCGCTACCAGCATGAGCACGGGCGAGGCACTTATGGCGTATCTTAACAGCTCCTATGTACAGGAAAACTGTCAGGTCAGTTATATGACAGGCCAGTTTAAGAAAGCTAACATTTCATCAACGTGTTAGGGTATGATATGGATAAGCACGTGCCTGCCATATCCTACAGCATCATCCCAGAACCCAAAGGCTCCGCCACAGAGCGTATGGGATGCAACTGTTACGGCTATAAGACAAGATAGGCTTAACTTCATCGCCAACGGCTTCAGGGGGCCTTTTGGAGTTGGAACATCCGGCTCGGTCACCGACAAGCAGATTGCGTTTTTCGAGAATATCTTCTGGGAAAATGATCCGATTGCCCTCGAACGCTGCCTACGCATCTTCACTGAAGAGGACCTGTCTGTGCAGGTTAAAAGGCTCGGGCAAATCTTTGGGAAACCTTTTCTCCTTATTCATGGTGGAGGTGATGGTGGAGTGCCTGCTGAAATAAGCGCAGAACTTGTCCAGAAGTCGGTTCCTGGAGCAAAGCTGACTGTATATGACGACGGAGGACATGGTAAGTTCGCACTTTTTAACGCCAGTTTGAGCACGACTAACCAGGATCATATAGTCCTGGTCCTTAATTATGCAGACCGTCTTTTAGACGATATTTTAAAATTTGCAGAAAGTATTACGGCACGGAACTAATGGCTATCAGTATTTAGTTTTTGGCATGGAACTGAGTACGTGGTAGTTAAAGCAAACGAAATATAAGTAGAATCCAGAAATAGACCCGTGTCATTGCTTCAATTTCATCGTCACCTTCCATCTCCGTGTCTTATGGACGAGCTTGGCCACTAACACTGATGCCTTGACCGCATTCCGGAAATGATTCTATGAGGTGAGCCGTGGAATAAAAGTCAACGCACACCGAGTTTGTCTGATATACGCCAAGCTGTTGACATAAGGATCTCATACAAATATGTGGCAATGAATGTTTCTTCACGCCTAAGATCTCTTTGACGTAACGCAGCCTCTAGCCATAATGAAGACGCTGATGGTAGACGCCTACCATAGAGACAGAATGAACAATTAAGTTTGCAGGCATTACTGCACCCGTTGACGCAGAGGAGAGACTAAAAGCAGGGATAAGGTTGGCAACAAGCGTGATAAGTAATCAGCTCCGCTCCGGCCTCCAAGACCACCCGGAAACCGAAGCCAAATCCCAAAGCTTACCTACCTTGGCCACAATACGTAGCTTCCGCATGTTCGATGAGCCCCGAGCAAATAAGTGTAATAGATTACGGAATAACGTAACCATAGTGACATTTATGTTATTTCGCTATTGCCCTCAGGTAAGGGCTTGTTGCACAAATAAAAGATACACACATAAGCAGCGTAAGCATATCAAAAGCGCTGTATTGATATATAGAACTATAGTTGAATCGCTGCCCCTAAACCTCATCCTTCTTCTCATGCAAGATATTCTCTGTTTTGAAAACTACAGCTTCCTTGGGGAGATATGGCAGAAGAAGGGCCGTGTCCCAGTAGAGCCAGACCTCTTTGAAATGCAGCCCCTCAGGAGTCTCATCGCTTCCACTCTTCCCAATGATAGCAATCATCGTGAGGGGAATGCTAACAGTCGGCTTGCTTCCTTTATTTCCGCGGAGCCAAAGGTTTCGAATATTCTGGCTGTAAATCTGGCTGGTCCCATCATCGCGCTCAATCTCTAGGAAATGGATCCAGTCGTGATGAATACGTTCAAACACACCAAAAAGCTTCTTCATCCATGCCCACATTTCATCTCCTCCATAGTAGACGGCATTGTTCTGGTTATGGAAGATAACATCCTTGGAATAGAACTTGAGCCCGGAACCGCTATCGTAGCCCCTCGAGTCAACTGCATTGCCATATTCCTTAAAGAACTTTTGGGTTGGTGACTCTGGGCCGTCCTTGTCCCACTGCGCACCGGAGACGTGACTGATAACTCGAGGCATTGTGCACGTCGAGGCGTATGCGAATTGATTAGGTTGGTATGGTAAAGATATTAAGGACTAGGGGCAGCTAATATAGTTGAGCTCCTTTGATAGTCGTATGTTGGAGATATGAGCTTCCAAGTTATACTAGTATGACTGGGCCCATGGGTACTTATGCATGGCGATCCTGTGGAGACTTATGGCAATGCCGAGGCTTACAATCATCCGCTCCACCCCTATATACTCTGGGTAGGTACATGTGCCGTGTATACGTATCGTCAGGTTCGTGAGGATTGGTGCGACTTCTACGGATTAGTAAACTTGGCCTACCCTGCTCATTTAGATTACTCATCAACTATTATACGCATTGTTCGCCTTTCCCTGAGCTTAGAACGCGAACCAAGGCGGAAAGAAGGGGTAGCCAATGCTTGGTCGCTTTACAAATCCAAGCTTTGTACCTTGCTTGACTGATGGCTTCAACCATGATCAATATAGGTAAAGTTAGTTATTTTCGCAAAGTAAGATCTTTTTCACGGTAACAGAGCATAGCGATAGTAATTAAGAGCGGAATGTAGAACATAGACAGCCATAACCTAAAGTTCCAACACGATGCTTGTCTCAGAGAGCATAAGCACTAAGAAAATAATGACTTAAAGGTTACTAAGCCAGGCTTGGAGTCCCATGTACTACCTAACCTTAAGATCAAGCAAAGGGAGCCCCGTCACCGGGCTCATTGATCCCCAGGCCAACCTTGCCTATTGTCGTTTTAGACTCGACCTGTCTATGAGCTTCCTTCAGCCCAGCAAGTGTCAATTTGTACCGCTTGCCCAGGGTCGGAGCCAGTTTCTTCTCATCCATCAGACGCGCTATAGTACCAAATATTTCACGATAGCTTTCGAGGTTTGTATGATGGTAGGCAGCCGAGCCTAGCCAATCCCATGCGAAGGTCATTGATTTTGACATAAAATCAGTCCCATAGAGATTGATATCAGCCTGGACAATAGTGCAAGCTTTGCCAAAAGGCGCGCAGATCTTGGCAATAGCGTCGATATACTGCTCAGTGTTCGCCAAGATATAGGCATACCTATTCAGTTGAATAAGCTGTAGTCAAAATTAATAACGCAGTGGAGGATGACATACTTGATTGGAACGCTCAAATTCAGATCCTTGATTTGCTCGACAAGATCTTTTCGGTGGTTGATAACATGTGTGGCGCCGTTCTTCTTGCAAAAGTCTATGGTTTCCGGCCGAGACGCAGTAGCAACAACTACGGGTAGATTCAAGACATTGCGTGCCAGCTGGATAGCAGCACTTCCAACTCCTCCAGCACCATTGATCTATATCGGTGCGTAATTAGTCAGTAGGTCAGGGTAAAAGACCGCACACGCGGTGCTCGTGAAGAAGTCCAACTCACGATCAGAATGCCCACGTTCTCATTGGGTTTGATCTCCAGCCGGTGGTACAGAGACTGGTAAGCCGTCCCAAAGGTCAACCCAAAGCTTGCAGCCTGGACAAAGTCCAGAGACTTGGGCTTCAAAGTGCATGAGAATTCGCCGACGAGCTGGTACTCCGAGTAACTGCCTTGCCGCGTTGTAGCGCCAACATATGAAATCTCATCACCGGGCTTGAAGAACTTGCACTCAGGGCCAACCTCTAAGATAGTTCCAGCACCGTCATATCCAATGATATGGAAGCCCCCTGGCGCGTGCTTGTGGTAGTCTTTCTCTTGGTTAGTATACAATCTAAAACACAGGGCGTGAAGTTCTGGAATGAATCTACCTGGAGCATCATCATATATTCCAGATCTAATTTTGATATCGATGGGATTGATAGAGCACGCCTGGACTCTGAAGTTCTGGTTAGACCCAGACGGTAAGGCCTTTACCATGGGCAACTCACTTGACCAGAACATCACGGCCAGTCGGTTTACCTGGTCGCGGAACGTTACGTGATTCAAGGTTATCGACAGGGCCGTATTCGGCAACGCCAACTGCTTTCATGGTAGTCATTGTAAATTGAAGCGTAGAATGTTGGTCTTTGGTGTTTTCAAGATTAAATGATCTCAAGATACGTAGAAAATGGATGCTCTCTAAGTGTAGTGCTTTTGAGTTTATCAGGATTACGGCACTGATCAATTGGCCTTCCAGCTATCTAATTTACACCGATGTCATGGGGTTAATATTCGACGTGTTGCCGCCTTTTCCGCCTCGTCTTGAGTAGAGGGGAGTAACGACTCGCCTTTTGATTATTAAACCTGTGCTCTCAGTTGTCTTTGGTGCAGGTGGTCCAACCCAGCGAGCTAGACAATCAATGGGCCATGACAGGCTTCGAGTTGTGCTTGGCCTAAGGCCCGATCTAAAAGTAGGCTTAGGGTGCATGTCTTAACTAGGCCAACCTTCCGAGCGACATGGTGATCGCTAGTCAGCGTCACTAGTCAGCGTCGCTATTAGAGACACATGGTCCTACGCTATGGAGAATAAGTGGACCAGCCGACGAGATCCACCTTCAAGCCTCGGCATCTCCACTCTCTCTTGTTCTGGCCCCAATACTTTTAGTGATATCCCCAAGTTCTCAGTCGTCTAAGTTGTCTATGCAGTGACTTCGACGGGGTTGAGTAAAGCACCTGTAGCACAGCGATAATAAGCCATTGGTTTGCCTCCCGGGGTCATGGAATAGACGAGGTGGATTTGTCATTATACACCTCCCCCAACAATATAACTGGAGGATCCAACTCTCGCCCCGCAACTGCCGAGTTCATCCTCTCTAAACACAAAACTGCCGGCCGGGGTAGAAGTTAGCGCAAAATATTCGGCACAAAGGATTCCATAAACTATTATGTCCGAAAGCTTTTGCGAGGTGTCTTTAAGTGGATAACATACGTGGGATGCCCGACGGCTAACATGATCTCATCCGGACGGCACAGAATAGTAATCATCGGGTTATTTAACAAATCGAGGCCGACACGGGTTGTTAATACATATGAAGAGGACTTTTGGATTATCAATCCAGCATAATTATCCGTTCCAGCGTTGAGAAAGGTGCACCTTTCTGGAGCTGCGTCTTAGAAACTTTCGCCTTTTAGCGAATGCCACCCATCCAGCGATTCTATATGTTCAATGACTATATGACAGTGAGTGTGGCCTGCAGTCGACCAAGTCCAGCCTACTTGCCGCCTGTATCGCCTAAACTCGCTCATCTTCTCCTCCATTAACGATCGCAACACGCATACCACAAGTGATTACAGGTATGGGACTTCCACGGCAAGACGTCGAATTTCGAGCGTGTGATGGGATCGTACTTCGTGGCTTTCTATATGCCCAAGACGAGACTTCGCCATGTGTAATCATGACCCACGGTGTCAGTATTCTCAAGCTTCCGCTCTTATGTCGCATTTTCAGGTTACAGGATCGCTAACATGTCATATTGATCTAGCTTGGTGGTACTCGCCATTTCCTCCTGCCGGATTTTGCGGACGCTTTTCAAGACGCAGGGTACGTGGTGTTGTTATATGACAACCGCAATTGGGGAGATAGTGATGGCCTTCCTCGACAAGAGTCCAACCCACCGTTGCAGCAAGCGGACTATTATGATGCATTCAATTACGCATCCAGTCTTCCTTTTGTTGATAAGGACAAGATAGTATACTGGGGTACCAGCTTCTCCGGTGGCAACGTCATTCACGCTGCAGCGGTCGATAAGCGGATCAAGGCTGCTATCATCCAGTGCCCAGCTGTCTCTGGCGAGACTAGATCAATTGCGTTCAAAGATCGCATTCCGACTTTGCTAGAGGACCGGCGTCAGATCACCTCTGGATCCGAACCCCCAACGATACCGCTGGTTGCTGCTGATCGAGAGTCTGCTGATCCAGCCAAAACAAACGCCATGTTTCCAACAAAGGACGCCTATGATGTGGTTAATCTTCAAAAGGATTGCGGAAGCCGCTGGGGGAACTTCATCACGTCGCAAACCCAGCTGCACATGCTCCTATTTGAGGGTCAGGCTATGATTCACAGAATTTCCCCAACGCCACTGTTATTTGTTGTTCCCGGTAACGACGTCCTGGTAAAAACAGAATACCAGATGGATGCTTTTAATAAAGCTCGAGAACCAAAACAGCTGCTTTACCTTGATGGATGTGGACATTTTGATCTTTATGTCGGCGACTATTTTAAGCAGAACATCAAAGCGCAGATCGAGTTTCTCGACCGTTATGTCAAATCGCAAAGCAGTTAGCTTTCCTCTCAACAGAGGAATGTTATTGTTAACATGCGGATATAGCATCTTGGGGATATGGTTGTGAGGTATATTATTATAAGTTTGCTTGTTTTTCCCATTTATCGTTTTGAATGCTGGGTAACTACCTTGGATATACGTAAAGACATCAGCGCATAGCATTTTCTACAATTCGGCTATGGGATACCAGGACTCAAAGGTACCTCAAAACTTAGGAACGGGCATTTGGCCCTGTGCGAGTATGTTTGCCAGATTCAAGTGGAGTAGCTGAGGCAGTATTATGGATACTTGAAGTCAACTATAGGCAGGCCAGTTCACCAAATAGAATTAGAAGATCGCTCAGCTAACAAGTAGGATACCCTACAGATACTATGAATCGCGTTCCCTAGTTTCCCTAATTGGCGATAGCTTTTAGATAATTGCCGAATTATTGACACTGACGATGGATTTAACTCTGAACCGTGTCGAAGGAATAACTATTGGCATTGAGAATACCCTGGTATTCATGTTAGCTAATGCATAGAGTTAAAGATTTACACAGCACTTACAATCGTTAATCTTGATGCATTTGAAAGAACCTGCGCACTGCGATCCTGTTAGTACATTCAAGCAGAAACTCCTATTGAGTAAGTAGGTGCTTACTTGCGTGGGACCCGTCCACCCTATGCCACCACATTGACCCCACTGGGGAGAAGTACCTGAACTACCCGTGTCTGTAGGTGTGGTGGCTGTAGTAGTGGGTGATGGCGTTACTGCATTCTAGGGCTTTGTTAGGCGTTGAACAGGTAAGGGATATATACATTGATCTGACTCACAACGAAACCAAACCACTTCAAGTCTTCCTCTGGGAACACGTCAATGGAATGATTAATTCCTTGGCCTAAGAATGTCTATTCCGTATGTTAGCAGTAGTACTTAAATGTGAGCTGCTCGTTAGACTTACCTGTAGCTTGTCGCCAAAGGTGTATCTGGTATACGGGCTTCGTGGCACGTTAGGCGTCGTAGATTGCGGATTGGTAGAATAGCCAAATACACCAGTCCATTGCTTAATGGTTTCGTAATAGTTCTGCACGTTCAATACCTGATCTACCGACCCATGATAGATTTGCATTTTCGGTCGTGGCCCATCATATCCAGGATACATGTCCTTAACAACGTTGGCCCACTGATTTTGAGTATAGATGGACTGTCCGTTGGCGCATGTGGAGTTCCAGAAATCTGGAATATTGTCTTGGCTCTTGAAGCAACCGGCCGGGACACCTGCGTATGCGATTCCAGCTGCGAAAATGTCAGGGTAGGTTGCCGCCATGACATTCTGCTTTTGTATTAGCTTAATCTTGACGAGTGACCGTTTTGTCACATACAGTCATCATAGCTCCCGAGGAAGTTCCTGTAACAAAGGTCTTGGACTTATCGGTATTATATTCCTTGGTAACGAACCTGACCATATTGGCGATTGACGTACTAGCACCACCGCCATCATGAGTCAAGGTCATCTTGGATGCCACATCCCAGCAATTATCCTGGGTATACGGCGTAGAAGGATAAATGACAATAAAGCCATAAGTCTCGGCGTTGCGAGCCCACTGGGTGCCCTGGTAGTATGCTTGGGCGCTACCGGTACACCAATGGATACCGACTACTATGCCAGGACTTGCAGCTAGCGTCTTTGGAACATAGAGCCACATTCGAGTACCAGTGGGGTTATCGCCATAGTTGGTTACCTCAGTAAAGGTAGATCTGGGGACAACTTCGGCACCCAGAGTCAGGTGAAGAAGAGTCAACAGCCAGAGGCTGATGCAGGCAGGCAACTTCATTGTAGCAACAGAGAGCGGATGGGTTGTTGCGGGCATTATTCCAACGACGGCAGCAGCGTATTTAACTAAGGAGACCCAAAGCGAAAAATTACCTGGGATTTGCACGCCGTAACTGGGCATTCGGATCATAAGCTTCCGTTTCGCTCTTGGCCAAAATGCCAGAAGTGGCTACCACAAGAACGGAACCCCATTGGGTGGCTTCGGGCGACAATTGCACGATAATCGGCCTTACGGTACGAATTTGGTCTTGTGCATACCACGGTTGAGATTGACATTATCAACCCATACATACACGGAACCCTCTTTCTGGAAAATGAGCACTATACTTCCGTTTACATCATAGGTACCTTGACTCTGTGCCTGCGAGGTTTTGGTGCGGGGTCAGCCAGAACATGCATAGAAAGAACCTTGTTAGAGCAAAATCTCACCATTCCACGTTCGGACACGGAACCCTATTTAGACACGGAACTCTTGAGGTCATTTCCGTTGAGATCAGGATACTGATTTAAGCTCTCAGCCACAAATCTCGGCCATTTGCCCCAATAGCCGATTTAGGAAAAAGGTATGCTTCCACTTTAGGGTTCAGACACAGTGGCGGTTGGGGATATTCAAAGAAACAATTAAAGATTCAAGTTCAAAATCGTTCTCCTCAATGCACTGGATGGAAATTATTTAGTTTGGTGCTTGTCGCGGTTGGTCGAGACCTTCTCAGCGGATGATGCTGTTTGAGTCAGATGCATCTGCCCGTATTCTATTATCAAGAGATTTACATTGATATACTAGTTGTTCCAGGTTCCTCTCCTTTGCAATTATTCTAGTCCCCTCTTACATGAGTATCTTATTAATGTCCAAGACTCGAAGCTAGCCACGCCCAGTAGAATCTCAACAAGATCCCTAAGTACTAGGTTGGACTAGAACTCTCTGTTTGTTCCACATCCAGTGAGCCTTTCATAGTCGTCACACATCGCCGAGTGTGTGTCTTGGATGGTCCTACAGATCATAAGTTAGAAAGGAAATAAGTCAGAATCGGGTCTATGTACTTGTGTCCTGCAGGGCCTCGGGCCACGCTTGCATCAATGTAGTATTTTCCATCACTCCCCCAGAAGCACTGGACATTGGTGAGATAAAATGCGTTATATCCTGCCTCGCAGTAAAGTTGAAGGTGTTTATCATTGCGAGGGGCGGTGATAAGCCACATTCGATATCGATCCAAACCGGACTCAACCCAGACTTTAGTATAATGGACTGTCAATGAACAGTCTGCCCGCTTGTCGATATCGGAACCTGACATTCAGTTAATACATGAATGCCTTCAAGGTTGGGAGCGCGCCATACTAGAGGAAACATCGGGAGCAGGGTTCGCCAAAGCTCCAGTAATGGAAGAGATGGCTAGAGCGGCCTGGGTGAGGAGAGTGAATTTCATGTTGATTTAGATTGGACAAGGCGAGATGCTTAATGCTTGATGCTTGATGAATAAAGTAAAGACAGATACAGCACATTAAGCGGGATCAGCCCTCGACTTTATAGTATGTACATTGCGACCAAGTACTTAAGATTTGCCCCAACTCATTCAGGACTCGTGACATTAACTCCAACCCACTGTCCTTTGCAGCTACTCAGTGGGTTTGCCTAGTAAAGCGACAATCCTTTAGTAAAGGGCCGATCACAGTCGCATGCCTGCATTCCTTCTATGAACTACAATACGGAGGGCTTATTTCGATAGGCAGTTGCGATACCATATAGAGTATGGATTAAGGACTGGACGGGCCGCTTTTGATAGTAGATGGTAAGCCTCCTTTTTGAAAGGGCATGAATAACTAAATGTAGGGAGTCCTCGCAAGACCCAAGCTTGGCGCTGATTTATTACCGAATGAGTGCTACGCTAGAACCACTATTCATTGCGGTGTAGTTTGTTGAGCCGCTTAAAGTGGATAGTTTAATGGAGTAGGCCTGCCTTATGCTCCATGTATCTCGAGATAGGGCGTCTGGGTCCCTGCTCGAAAGGCCCGATAGTGACAGCGGAGAATGCCACGGACTGTCAGCTTCATCCACCATCTTCATTTCTACCATGATCATGGGGCCGAGCGCTTGAGGACATTGAATTCCAGCCTGGCCCAAGCGACTGGGAACAATTATAAATTAGAACTCTTGTCTACAAGAATACCAACTCCATACAGAACTCACAAGTATATTCATTGTTCATTCAACTCTCTTATCTAACTCTACCAAGATGAAGCTGTCAATCATCACCCTTGCTGCCGCTGTTCCAGCGCTTGCTGCAACTGTTCCTGCTTCTGTCGATACTGCCGAAGGTATATCCCCCAAGCTATCTAAGATAAAGACCTTTCAGTACTAAATATCACCCTTAGTCAAGCGTGCCAATTGCAAGTTGACCCTGCAATGGATTTCCAACTGGAGTGAAGCTGCCTTGAGAAGATATCGAGTGCAGCTTATCACAAGTCCCCGAAATGATGCCCATCTGGACAAGTATTGCGATCTCTTTAAGCAGGGTTCTTCTGGGTATCAGAACGTGCAATGCTTCTGGACAAATGGAATGTATGTGATTGATGATAGTGAAGGCGAAGGCTCTCCTGGTCATGAGTAAGTACTATATCTATCTTCGCATTACTGTATTACGGTATCTAACTTAATGACCTTTAGTTTGTATCTGAAGGATTTCAACAGCGCAGCTCGTTATTTCGAACTTATCACCGGCTGTGATACTGTTCGAAACCTTTAGACATTGTAACAAACTGCATTTGGGCTGAACTGTAAGTGCATTAGATTGTAACAAGAGGGGCATTGAGATGGAGATTAGTTTAATAGAGAGTATTGTATCGGATCAGGAGTTACTGTCACAAGAAACATTATACAACTTATCTTGAAACGAGATGATGTCGTTGACACTAAAGAGGAATAATGCCAACACCAGGGCTGGTCTTTCTGTAGATAGAAGAATCAACAGAAACAACTTGCGAGAGTGCCAATATTTATGAAGGCTGGTGTCGTAGATAGTCTCGGGATAGGACAGGTCATTCGTTTTGACTATAAGGATCTATACGACTTTTTACGCAATGCAGGTTGGTTACTTGTCGTCACATAGAGCTAAACGGCTTGATATTGTGACTATGGATTCAACATCTTGCTAGTTGACTGCCATTTCCGGAATGTCAGAAATGACTGAGTTCTGCTCTGATAGGCCGCCACCATTGACGAAACGGCCATTATTGGTGTTATTTGAAGCGAAGTGTGCCTCAGAGCTTTAATTAGTAGAGAGAACTTAAGATATCTTCAACACGTGCATTCAAGTCAGGGTCTTGTCCATTGTGGCGAACATCATTGTATAGGGTAAAGATGAAATCATTTCTTGTAGAACCCTGCAACCCAGCCCCATTAGGAGTCGAAAGTCGTTTTTATTCCTGAGGTTAGTAATAATGTCGCTGATACAGGTAGTTCTGGAGAAACCATAATAATGGGCTTCATCGCTAGTAAGGAGACCATATCGATTGGCTTCAGCGATCGCAGATGAGGTTTGTGCGAACGCTGCGGACCCCATTCTCAGGCTCCAGAAAGTGGTTGCATCTAAATAAAACGTAGCTTGCAAAATGAGCAAATCCTACCATTTGCTGCCGCTGTTGTACCGGTGAAATTGCTTGCTGGTTGGTCTAAGAGATCGATAAGTTGTCTTATTGCCACCAGCATCTTGATATGGGTTTGTGGTGTTTCCAAGTTGAAGTCGGTTGTACAGCCAGGAAGCGGAAGTGCCTGGGGCACTAATCGAAGTTAAGGTTGCTTATGGGACGCGGAGGGGTTGGATAGTACTACCGAGTGCGGTGGGGATGTCCTACGGAGTAGTAGGACCTACTGGTGGAGTGTAAATCGAGTCCCAGCTGTAGAGTGACACCAGGGCCATAGAAGAAGTACTGCTCTCGTGATGTTCAGATGATAGGGAGCATATCTCAAAGCCGATACCATTTCTGGTACTTTTTATGATTTATGGAAACACCGCTACAACTATATAAAGTAGGGGAGTATACATCTAGTGACATAATATCCCCTTAAGTAGAAAGTAATATAATTCGCTTAAGAGCTGTACTCTTTTAAAGAATACAGTTTCTGTCTCCCTCTAAGTTCTAGTCACTAGGAGTTTCCAATTGTGATGGAAATCTCACTACCATACCCCTCTGAGGGTGCACCAATCTGAGCGGCCAAATGGGATGGGACTGGCTGGTTTCTCAGAAGAGCGACTCCATTAGCCGCGACACTAACGACCTTGTTCCGGGAAGTAGGGTTCGAGAATTTCAGGCCGTTGCAGACGTAGGTGTAAACATTATGACTTCCTTGCCTCACCCACTGTCTGACCATGATGAATGAGATAGTGACTCCAGCCATAAGCATGGGTTGAGGATCCGCAACGCCGTAGGGAACCCGAATGCCATCAAGACGCTTCTCAAGGCTGACGACACCTCGTTCCTGGACATCTGACCTAGCAACTCTGTGACCTGTTAGTTTGGCAAGGAGGGGGAGAAGGCTGCAACATACTCGACCGACCCAAGGTCTGTACCGTCAATCTTGCTGTATTTAACATCTTCAATGGAAAGATGTTTGGTGTCTTCCTTGACATCGCGTTCAACTGGCTTGGTGGCGAGCGCCAGAGCAAGGGAGACAAAACCGAGAAGAGTGACGAGTTTCATGTTGGAAGTTTGCAACCAAGGGGATTTGGATGTAGTGCTTGAAGGTGACTGTAGGAGATGAATAGTATCTTAAATAGAACTCGGGATACTGAGTTTGCACTTTTGTAACCGCGGAAGTATGTGATAGTACCTTAAATAGAACTCGGGGTACTGGGTTCGCACTTTTATAATCGCGGAAGTTTATAGAGTTTCATTAATATTATAAGCTTTATAAAGTCCCCATACCGTTACAGCCAATGGCAGAAAGATTAGAAGTTCCCGGCCCGAACCTACATATTAAACTTTAAACCCTAGTAATACGAATGTCCCACTTGACACTGTTTGTGTATAGCCTCCTTGCCCGTACGTGAGAAACTGTCGGCAGTTAATTGAATGCAAGTATGAAAATCATCAATCAGGGTTCAATATTTCTGGACCATTGTGGTTTTGCCGCTTGTATATCATGCATGCTCGGCAGTTGTTATATTACTCTGCATAGTTGACTGCCTAGTGTTTCTAGGATGTTTTATTATTGGCTAACAGCAGCTACTGAAGCCCGGAACAAGAAATACAAGGCTATGAATAAGTATTGTGAAGAAACACAATTAGTTTAAGGTTAAGTCTAGTATAATTGCTATACAGGCAAGTGAAGAAGGACACTAGATTAAGGTGGAAAAACTACAACGCAGCAAAAAAACCACCAAATGCCCAACCCTTAACTCCATCCTTGAGCGTTTAGGTCTGGAAGTTGATTGAAATCGTATCGCCTGGGTTGATTGCGCCAAGTGGATCATAGTTGATGGTATGATGAGCAGCAATGTTCAAATTTGCAGCGTCCAAACCCATGTCTACCTCGCGGAGTGACACCTTAGCATTACCTCCACCATTATTGGTAATTTGGAAGATAAGATCGCCAGCGGCATCAACAATGGCTTTGACTATAACAGCACCGATATTCTGTATCGCAGTGCCGGCGTGGTTCGGTATGTTCATCCTTCTGTTGGCTCGCTTCTCAAGAGCATTGCCGGGAAGGGTTTCCAGGCTAGTTACATTGTCATGTCAGAGACTTCAGCTTCATTGTGTGGTACCTTCTAACATACCTGGTGGGATCCAACTCAACTCGCTTTCCCAGAGTCAGGTCATTGCTACCTGGTGCCAGGGATGAAGGGGAACCAGAAGGAATCGGAGTGGCCGAAGCTAGCAGAACCACGCTGCCGAGGCCGATCAGAGCAGGCTTCATTTTGATGTCGTTGCAGAAGAATAATGATTGAGTGTAAAAGATGGTGAGAGTCAGTAAAGCTATTGTACGAAAGACCAGCCCTTTAAAAGCACGGATGCAGATGGGCTTAAACACCTGTCGTTGTCTGCTATATTCCAGAACATAAACAAGCTTTCCATTATGGATACCTCTACGTAACTAAAATCGGCAGACTGCTGCCGAAAAGGATGAAGGATTTGCGTAGGAATTAACCCACAAATTAAAATCACCTTGATGATCCTTTACCCGAAAGACGTTGAATGACTTCTCCACTTCAGCCCCGTATAAACCAAAGCTCGAGCTTCATATGAAAAGTCAAAATACACAGTCACAATACGTATCTGCCGACAGAGTGATTGAGGCAAGGAAACAATAATCACCTGCCTTGATAGGCATAGAGCGTGGTCTGAATGTAGTCATTGATGCTTTATGCTCAATTGATGTGGGCATATATGCATCCACAGAAGCTCGGATATATGAAACCACGGCAGTGAAGATGACTGAAACTTCCTCTATCATTTCGGACATTCGGAAGTTTGGCAATGCCCGGCAGTCGAGTGTCGATCAAGACTTGGAACAACTCGTCTGCAAGGCCTGTAGTACTACTTTGCAACCGTAGAGCATATCCAGTGTTCTTAGCTCAATCACCAAAGGACACTGGCAACTATGATGAAGCATGTAGATATTAAAAAAGACTGACCTACACTGATGGCCAGCTACAGAGCGTGATTGTAGGAGTCTTGCAGCAAGACAGGGAGCATCAAGACTGGCTGCACGCTGTCAAGCTATGGTCTTCCTACTTGGCCAGTAAACCCTTCCCTGTCCCACTTGGTCTTATTTGGAACTTTGGCCTGAAGCTTGAACTCTACTTTTGAGGCGAGACGAAGCGGCAGTTCTTTTCGAAGAGACTTTGTTGAAACTCCTGGATCCATCATCACGAGAGCGACCCATCTCGCTTACCGCTCTTCAACAAGTCCCGATAGAATCACGGCAAAGATGTTCGGACAACGTTTTCTCAGTGTACAGTAGTAGATATCTATGTATAAATATGTCCTTCTGCTTTGCCCTCTTGTTCGATTCAAATCAGTTCAACCAAGACATCATCACTCTCCAACTCTTCGCCTTATCGCACTCTTTACCACTCAAGACTTCTTTCAGTCCTCTCACTAAACACCTTCACAATGCGTTTCGCCATCACTCTTCTCCCCTTCATCCTGCCCGTCTTGGCCAGTGACCACAAGCAATGCGACTGCCAGATCAACAATGGCAACGGCTGGAAGTACGACTGGCAGCTTACATTCAATGTCTGCGTCGACAATTACGAAAAGACCGTAAGCTCTACTACTCTCCAAAACCTGACGTTATACTAATTTGATTCGAAAGGCTGAATACGATAACGGTGCCGGCCGAGTGAGTGTTATATCGACGTCCTTGAAGCATCTTTGACTAATCTCCATATAACAGTGCATTGCCAACCCTCACGTCAGACTTGATGGCGACCGCTTCTACAATAACTGCAAGGACTTGGCTAGAAAAGGATGGTACCCCGTTGTGAATGGCGCTGTCGACACAACTCAGCCTAAGATTTATGCTAAGCAAGGAGGCTCTGGCTGCTATAACTAGGAGGATGTTTGGGTCGCTGGTAACTGAGCTTGATCTTCAAGATAGGGGTTTTTTGCCCGAAGGTTTTCCCCTACAATAGCCAGTCCTTTTCGTGTCTTCCGCATATAGATTATTGTCTTGAGTCTTTATAATTAAAACATTTCCTTTTGAGAACTCAAGTCCTCTATAAAATATTCTGTAATTAGTTATAGGCAAATACCATATAGTAATCTGCTGAAATACAATAGTAAGTCCTACTGAAGTAACTCCACTATACTCCTTGCCCAGACTTCAGGCTTCAGCATGTACCCTAAATGGCCGCCAGAAATCTTCAGAACTTCCTTATCTGTATGCATAGCGAGTGCCTTCATTACGCCGATTGCTGGTCCATCGCCACTGTCCTCACCCACAGCGAGGATCAATTTCTCTTTCACTTTGAAAAGGGCTTCAACATCAATCGGAGCGCTAGTATACTGTCTCAGCTCAAATTCGAACCAAAACAGCGAATTTGCACGGATATCGTCGCCGCGTTTTGCATCCATGCAGGATTGCATCAAGCTCGTCTCAGGACCCTTGGACAGGCCCCCGGAGAAGACTTCCATGGCGGTGCTGGGGCCATGAGCTCGATATGTGTCGTAGATGTGATTGATCAGGCCATGTGCCTGCAGTTGTAGCTCCTCTGGAAGAACGGAGAAGGCCGGGGGCTCATGCGCAATGAGCGTTGTCACACACTCGGGATGACTGGCCAGCAACTGTTGGGCAACGACGGCTCCGGACGATGTTCCGAAAACAGCCGCAGTCCCGGTGCGAGAAAGGTGCACGATCAGTCGTTGAGCATCATCGGCGTCAGTCTGCAGGCGCTGTTGGAAGTCTTGTTTGCCATCAAGAAAGCTTTGCGAGTATCCGCGGCGGTCCCAGCATACAACGGTGAAGTGGGTAGCGAGAAATTGGGCGGAGGAATGGAAGACGCTACCCCGGCCGTCGGCACCGGGTATAAGGAGGAGAAGGAGACCGTCTGAGCCGAACGTCTCGTAGTGGAGAATGGCGCCGGGAACCTTAAGCTGAGGCATGGTAGCTACAAGAGAGGGAGACCAACGATGGATAGAGAAAAAGAAACTGGTTGTATGCCTCTAGCAGTTACCAGGCCGCCCATAATATATCTCAAGTACGGAAAACTCCCCGAGGACGCCGGGGAGATAAATCATTATCCACATATCTAACATATGGCTCTGTGGAGAATCGGGGAGATAACCAACAATTTCCATTGGCGGGGATAATCTCCTTCTCCGGCAATGACAAATAGATGGAACTAAGCCTACCTTAGTTTAGCTCCGGCAGATACCGCTCTTAGTTAAATAGTTAACCACCCTAAACCATGATGCCACATGTCAGTTGGAATCTCTACCAGTTTCCATTTTTGGCACTTTTTGTCATGAAGTGCAGCTAATGTCCGTTCCTTTTTTAATACATTCAACTCTATAAGTACAACAAGCCATCGAGTTGGGGTATCCAGAGGTCCCCACCGAGATCAATATCATCGAAAAGACCTTCTTGTTCAGACAACCTCAAGTGGCCATCACCTTGACCCCCAGGAATCTCATAAGGCTCCTGTGCTGCTTTCAGTTAGCGGGTTCTCATCGATATGGAAAAATGACACGCCAAGAGCAGAAGTTGAAAATGTGGAAACTTGCCGTATTCTGGGTCCCTGTTTGCATTTTCGACTGTTTGGAGGAACTTGCACAGCTTTGCTCGAGTTTCTGAAACGCCTTCAGCCCGCCACTTATGTGCATCGAGAATCTCAAACGCCTTTGTAATAGAGTCTGCGTGTGATGGAGGGGGGTCTGCTAGATCTCTAGGCAGAGCAGATGATGCTATTAGTACTGTTGCCGCCAAGAGGGTAACAAACATGGCATGTATGCTTATGACCTTCAAGCACGACTGCAAGTTTTTGTGCAGGATATCCAGTGCAGTCACCGCGCTCTGTATGCAGATGTGCCATGTTTCTTTGCGAAGTGCGTGTTTGAGTCGTGACGGTGAGGTACTTGGATCTTGACGTGCCAACATCTGCCTGGCTACTGGAAGGAGATTTGTGCGCAGGACTAGTAATCTGAAAGAGAGGAGCCTGGAAGTTGTAAGCTCGACTGACTTTATAGAGTGCCATGATTGTATACCACCTTAAATTCACTACCTCAGCCTGGTAGTGGAGAACCCTTTCCCTTGCGGAACTTGGTCCCTGCCTGTTCTTATACTTAAGATGCTCCGGAAGGTTGTCTTCGATCTCAGTAAGGCGTTCGTTGAGTTGAAGTACTCTAATCAGTTCCGGCATCTGTAGTGCCTTCGAGAACGACGCAGCATTCACTTCACGAGCTCCAGCTACAACATCAAAAATCTTCATGGATACTGCCAAAGCATCCAATAATGAGGGCGTTGCAGCCGGCTGACATCCCTCTCCTTCTTCAAGAAGATATTCGTCATCTGTCATCTGCGGCAAGGGACATGTATTATCATGAACCAGTACAGTGTTCCACCCAAACAGCGAGCACATCAACCTGCGACGTTTAGTGGTGCTGGTGCGCTGCATATAGAACAAATACCTTTGCATTGTCAAGCATAAATGCCAAACTCGTCTCCCCATCTCGCGCTCTAATTGGCTTGTTGTGTCATGGTCAGCCCTATGCAAGTTTATCGTCTGCGCGACCTGTATAGCCAAAGCCAACGTGTTGCAGTATCGGTGTGAGTATTTTGTAAAGCTTAAATAATTCCCTGTCAAGAGGAGATACTGGACTACCTCGATACTTGGTCTGTCAAGTGAATCAAGTGGAAGGATGCTACGACTGCGTTCGTAAAAGGTTTCGGCTGTTGATAATATGAGACTTGGTTCTGTCTTTGAGCTGTTGAGGCAGCCTAAAGCAAAAACGATGTTTAAACTTGCTGCAAAGGTAGTATCCAGAGCCTGGTCATTAGATGGTGACTCCCAGACACGAAGGTATCTCGCTCTGAAGCTCGGCATGTGCAGCACAGGAAACATAGGGTACACCAATCTTTCATAACATTCAATAAAGTCATCTGCAACCTCTCTTGAGGGTAGGATGACTTGACTCATGTTTATACCGGCGAATGAATTAGCACGGTCATTTGGATTGCCTGGCTGAGTTTGTATATCGCTGTCTCCCGTAGGTGCAGTTTGGGTGACAGATGAGATAAACCGCAGTGTTGGATTATCCACGATCGACGACTGGGCATTACCATGACGCGGCAGGGGAGAGGGAGTACCAGTAGCAACGTGGAATGAACCTGTAAAATTGCTTGGCAGACTCTCTAACGCTTGTACCCGCGCTTCAAGATCTGCCATCTTGGACAGAATATCGCTGGATAGCACGACATTGGGTTCATTGTACTCGCAGGTCGTATTCTTGGACTGACAAGATGAACATGTCGGGCGCCGGCCGTCGCATCGAGTCTTTTTTGATCGACAGCTTGCAAGACTCGGCAATGCGATGGCGCTTGCGGGGGCGAGGCTGATCTTGGGCCGATGATGACATTATTCGCCGTGATGAGTTTTGCTCGGGGCTATACGCGGGTGGCGGATGAAATGATGATGGAGGAGCCTTGACTAGCCCGGCTGAGCCATGTTCCTAATAAGCAATCTCCGGGTGATCCGTCAGCAAATTCTGTCAGTCTCGGACCTTTCCCCGGTTACTGATAAGATAAGCTCGTCAGACTGGACCGTTGAAATGAGAGTTCAGCCGGATTGAGCTAGCCGCTTCGGATCATTCCGCGAAAGTCCTAACCTGTAGACCACCAACTTGTATGATATAAACATAATACCAAGAGCCCAGCTTGCAGGTTATAAAAGCCTTTGTCTCTGGTCCCCGTATCACTTCCATTTCATAACACATTTCATAACATTATTCATTTCATTACTACATTCTCCCACTACTCAAAATTGTCCAACATGTCTCACATTCCTCGTGTTGATACGCACCACCACATCATTCCGCCCCAGATTGCTGGTAAGTAAGTCCCTGAACTTGGTATTAGTAACATACTGATTCCTCTCTGCAACAGGAATCGGAGCTGGAATGAAGGGCATGAAAGCTCCGTCTTGGAGCGCTGAAGCCGATAAAGTCTTCAACAAAGAATGCAACATCGCTTCAGCGATTTACTCCGTCAGCACGCCTGGCGTTCTTCATATCTCTGATCTACAAGAAAGTGCCAAAGTCGCCCGAGAGATGAACGAGTACTGTGCTCGACTTCGAGATAAAGACCCCACCGGTGCAAGTGGCTTTTTCGCTACTGTTCCTTCCCTCGAGCATACCGACTTAGTCCTTGAGGAACTGCGTTATGCATTTGATATCCTGAAAGCAGATGGAGTCACTCTATTCACTAGTTATGCTACTCCTGAGGGCTATCTTGGACACCCTGAATATGTACCGATTTGGGAGGAACTTAATCGCCGCAAGACTATTGCCTTCGTTCACCCAGCGAACAACACGGCTTCAGTATACTTCGATGAACGATTGCCGATGCCAGCATTTGACTGGCCTCATGAGACAGGCCGCACAGCTATGGACCTGATTCTCAACAGACGTCTTCAGCAATTCCCAGACGTCAAGATCATCCTCTCGCACGGCGGTGGTACGCTTGCCGCACTTGTCCGCCGAGCGACTATCATAGAACTTCCTGAGTTTGGAGGCGTCATGAGTGCTAATGATATCATGAGCCAAGCGCAGCGATTCTACTTTGACACTGCACTGACTGGTGGCCCAGAGATGTTTCCTCTGATCTACAACTTCGCTAAGCCGGGCCATCTGCTGTTCGGCAGTGATTTCCCTCATGCTACAGCAGGTGTCAGCAAAGACTTTACTAAGTTTGTCGATGGATTTGAGATGGATGAGGAGAAGAAAAGAGAGATCTATTATGGCGCCGCTCTCAAGCTCTTCCCTCGCCTAGTTGGCAAGTTTGAGATTTAAGGCTGCTATTACTGCTGTATATACAACTTTCGCTAATAAATCATCTTTTTCTACCAGTAGCCAAAAACGAAAGAATTGGGTAAAGGAACAGGACAGTAAATAAGCGTGTAAAAAGGCTGGTAACAACTCATTACTATACATAATCCTATGGCCTTTTTCTTAAGACTTGAACTTTTTAAAAGGACAGGTAGTCAAATCCTGACTTTGTAAACCGCTTATCGTTGCAGCCATTGAATCCATGCCCTTACCCTCCTGTGGCTGTGGACCGATTGTCATCAAGTCATATCCTTGAGGCTTGAATTTGCTCAACACTGATTCTGGAAGTTTTCCTCCTAGTACCCGTATCAATTGCGCACGGTGCCCATGGGTTGTCCACCAGTTAGATCTGGTGTACCATGGCTCTGCACTGAAATGTGTAAGGTTATAGAGCCCAGTTTCTGGATTCGGTGTCTCGGCAAGAGATTTGGAAGCCAGGAAGGCTGGCCTGGGTAGACTCAAATAGCGTAGAGCCAGGCACCGCAACATTTTAAACCATGATAGAAAGAAAGTAAGGATGGGCCCGGCGGATTCAATCCTGATAGCAGAACACATAAGTCAGTCGAGCTTTCAGACTTAAAATGTCACATGCTTTCACTCACCCAAGACTCTCCCTCATGACACTGTCGAGCTCAGACCCGATAATCTTCCTCAACAGCATTCGCATTCCTGTGGTAAGCCTTGGAAATATGCCATCAACATATACTCTCACATATCTGTCATTCGCCTCAGTTGGAAGTGCCACATTTGCTTCGTAACGTAGGGTCCAATCACGAAGCTCAGTGGCAAAGTGTATTCCATCTCTCCAACCCGCTGAGCTTGATGGAAGAAAGTTGAAAGGGATCTCCATATCTTGGCCAAGAGCCATGTGGACTACCCCAACAGCACACTTTTCAACTTCTGACAGTGGACGCCACTCTTCGCTTTCAAAGATACGGGATATTTCGACGACACTCGAGCCTAGTGTATGTAGTAGATCTTCATCTAGGATCTTACCAGCCTGGCGGTAACGGGAGTGTAGGTAGTTCATGCGAGCGACAGCGGTTTGGTATCGAGATGATAATCGGCTGTTGTGCTGTACTTCACGTATCAGAATCTCGGTATCGACAGCACGTTTTCCGCCGTTTCTTGCGTTATTCTGTCCCGTAACAGCAAACAGCTTGGACATCGTTGGGATACCGCCAGCCTACAAGTTTTGGTTAGCTGAGGGATGATATTTGTACAGATCTCACTTGTGCAGATGGCAGGGCTAGCGTACTTTGAGAAGGGATATGGTTCGAGCTTTTCTAAAAGCGTAAGGGAATTCGAGCTCCTGTAGCTGCATCATGATGTTATGCGCCTCTGGTACAGTCATGGATGACAGTGGCCTGTCCTTCTCCAGAACAGCCAAGATCTGATCTCTACGGCGGAACCGTAGGTACCTGACTGCGGCTACATATGTAGTAAGAAGGAGTATATACATCCACATACTCATAAAGGATCTGCAACTTGGAACGGGGAACAGAGTGTCTTGATGCAGTTGTACTGATTGAGGAAGATAATAAACAGGTCCGCAAGAGAGGAAGTTCGAAATTGCTTGTTTAGTTCATATGGGATATCTACTAATTATAAATACTTCTGCGTTGTATGTAAAACAGTAGAGTAAGATTGTAAGACACAGGGTCTTAGCACCAGCCTCGCAAACTAAACTGGAAGCGTTTATACCTTATTAACAGTTACAGACATATAGCTCTAAACTAATATTATCACAACCAAGTCCTACCTAACAGTCCTATTGTCTTTACTCAGCCTAGGCATAATTTATTTGAACAACCCTATCCATCGTTAGAGTATTGCTTCTTGTAGCTCATTTTGCAGAGCCATAGAAAATAAGACCGTTTATTCCTGATCTCATCGAATTTTCTAACTCAGATGTCATTTCTAAACTGTGCGTAGGTCATCTTGTGCAGTGAATAACCGGAGACCCCGGTTCCCAGCATTGCGATATGACAATGCTAACTCAATGCATTGAGTCTGTTGAGTGGATACTGGACGTGCCCCACTTACTGCCTCGGCCTTTACATGGTATCTTATAGGCTTAACTATACGGCCAACAATCAGCTACGTAGTTGTTATGGACTTCGGACTTCGATGAGTCCGCATCAGGAGATATCATCTCCCCGTCAATGCCGTGATGACGTGGCCGTTGGGAAACAGTCTCAACTGCCGAACCCGTAGACCTAAGATGTTCCTCGGTGTTATTCACATTTAAGACTCATGGCTGAGAGCTTAGATCAGCGCAGATAACTTAGTTCCTCGGCTCCCCACATTATCCCCGCAGCTACTGCTGGCCTGTGGCACACAAGAGATCCCCAGAAAACAATAAATTCAAGGGCCAGTCCTTCTTGCGAGACATCACAGCTTTGCACCAACCAACCAAGTTGACGACTACATCATGGAGAGCATGCCTGAGGCCCCCAATTCCACTATCATCAACCGAGAGACCGGGGCAGCGAAACGTCTGGGCCGAAAGGCACCAGTAACTCCCCATTTACAGAAGCTTATCGATGAAACACTCTTAAACGGTTATGTTATAATCCCTAACGCTTTTACCAACGACGAGGTCGAGCAAGCGAACACGGAGCTTCGACGTCTTGCGTCTAGTCCGGAGGCCGGCCCCGCTGTGTCTGGAGGCCGCAACAGGTTTGAAGGGCTGAGAACGAATCGTATTTACGCTCTGCTCAATAAATCCAGAGTGTTTGACAAATTCGTACTCCATCCTGATATTCTAGGTCTCAATGATTATTTTCTGGACCGAGGCTTTCTTCTGAATGCATTCCATAGCATCATCATTCAACCGGGAGAAGCCCCGCAAACAATTCATCACGATGACGGCTTTATCACGATACCACGTCCACATCGCCCGTTTGGAACTGTAGGTACTTTGCACCATTCGGCTTTACAGTGACTGACTCGAATAGGCGATTATGGTTGCATTAGATCCTTATACAGAAACAAATGGCGCCACGGTCGTTGTTCCTAAGTCGCACACTTGGGACTCGAGTCGCGTCCCGACGCCTGATGAAGTGGAGCCTGTTATCATGGAAAAAGGAAGCATTGTTTACTTTCTAGGTACGCTATGGCATGGAGGGGGCAAGAACGTGTCCGATAAAGAGCGGAGAGCACTCACGGTACAATATTGCCAGCCATGGGTCCGCCCGCTGGAGAATCAGATCCTTGCGGTAGATTGGGAAAAGCTGAACGAGATCCCGCCTCGACTGGTCGACATGCTTGGATATCAGGTCGGGGCTCCTTTCGTGGGCTACGTAGATGGGATCAGCCCTAGAAGAGCCGTCGAACGGAAGATGAGGGCAAAGCAAGCGGTGGATAGGCACAGCACTAAGCTTTAATCCAGATGCAGAAGCGGGGTTTCACACTCTTATGAGTTTGGAGGATAGTTCTCTTGGTCTCTGTTATGGCTCTCGAGATTGGAATATGCTAGGCCTCTTGACTTAAATATACCGTCCAATCCTCATCCTCGAAGGCCTCTTGCGCTCTCTGGAAGATGTTGCCTGCTTCATTTCGTTAGATATTTCGACCCCAGCCATAAAAGAGCCGGTTAGCACCCGTAACGCTAGGCGTGCTCAGAGTTAAGTCGACACCGCTGCCATGGAACTTCTGGATAGAGTACCAGTCATCAGTTTGGCCTGCGGTGACTTTGCCACCAACTGCCGGCCAATAGGTCGAGCCAATCTTGAGCTCGCGCATAGAATCGGTCAAGGCGCGAATATATCGAACAAAGTTATTGGTGCTATTGGCGTCGCTATAATTGAGACCGGTGTCCATTGGCGCACCGAACTCGGTTGTGACTGCGCGAGAAGCGCAATTACCCAGGCCGCTTTTGTAGGCCTGAACCCAGCCGTTGTAATCTTTCGCGCCGGTGAAAAAGGTGTAGACATGGTAAGACAGCAAGGTCCCATCCAAACGGCTGTCGTCGCAGACGGGCTGAAGATTCTGGGAGTAACCCGTGCCACCTATGAGGATTCGCCCCTTGGGCAGCGATGAGTGTCTGCTGACCCAGTTGGCAGCTACGTTGGTCCACTGGGCGGCGGTGTAGCCGTGCGGTTCGTTCATGGGTTCGAAGTAGATGAGGCTATTGCTGTTGTACTGGCCTACCACAGCGTCCCACATAGTGTTCCAGGCGTTCAAGTCGACGATCTTGCCTCCCGAAGCTGCGCCGTCTTCCCAGTAACCCAAGATCACCTTGAGGTTGTGGTCAGTGGCGGAATCGATCACTCCAGTGTAGGCATCCCACCAGGTAGAATTGACCGTAATTGTGTTGACTGGCAATCGGATGGTGTTAATGCCGAGATTGTCCTTAAGACCAGTGTAGATGGCGTCGGCCTTGGCTCGGACGGTATCATAGTCATCGGACTTGTCCAGACCGCGGAGGACTAGTGGACCTTTCACGAAGTTGTCTCCAAGGACAGCCCAATTGACTCCCTGAAAATTGCTGGTGTCGGCACTGGCCAGTAGTCCGCCGACCAACGCGGCCAGAAAACCGGTCTTTAGGATACTCGGCATGGTATTGATTTTATGTCGGCTGTATATGACGTTGCTAGGGTGGATTGATGTTTCAAGTTGTTTGTGTAGTAACTTCTCTTGTAGAGTTATCGAGACGTTATTATAGATTTCCCTGACTTATATACCGCGAGTTGAACCCTCAAAGAAGGGGCTGGGCATGGTGTGTCTGGACACTGATACTCTAGCGCCGGACCGATATTTAATGAATAACCCGATAGATAGGCCGTTCATGTGCAACAGCAATCTCCCGAATGATGGTAGTCTGATCTGAGCAGCTACCTTGGGCACCCTATGCATCATGCTGTGGGGAGGCACTGCTTGGGTTCGGTTCTAGTCGAGCCGAGTGTGATTCCTTGGAGCGGTGGCAAACTAACTGCCAATTGGCGCCACGCTTGTTGGACCAGGGTCCTTTACCCCAGAATCTCCCAAAAAGGTTGTCACGGGCCCATTTATCCTCGTTTATGCGGGGAAATGGTCCCGAGATTACGAAATTAGTCTAGAGAAGCGCGGAGAATCTGGAGAATATTGCTCATACTGCATCGGGGGCGACTTCCGCCGATGCTGGCGATGTGGATTGTTCGATTTCCCGGGCCTATTAGAATCAATAAACCCCTTTTCCGCAAATGATACAAAAGCTTTTCAGGCCAAGCTTGTTCGTAGCATCAATTTATGGATTCTAGCTTCACTCCCACCACTCACCTGTTGACCCCTCCCTCAGTTCGGTTTCCCCCATCTGCCTCACCGAGGATCAGTGAGAAACCCAGCCGCCCAAGTAGGCAGTTCAATACTGCTCCCTCGATTGTCAAAGGAACAGTATTGAACGTACTGCACCAGCACTCATTTGTAGGTTAGCTGGCCAGTCGCTCAAACCACGTAATGTTAAGTATACGTCTACCCAGTGCTATACTACGCCAGTGCGTCGCCATTACCGCCGTTCAATGGTGTAATGAGTTGCCGTAAGAGGAAAACGGGTCGCTGCCTACTCGCAGCATGAACGGCTTCATCTCCTGCCTCGCTCGAGGTCTCAGAGCAGTCGTCCGCATTGGAGACGACCGCCAGCGCATGGCTCCATATCTGGTTGTGGCTATCGCTGAGTGACGTGTCGCGCCGGTTCACCTTGAGCCCCGTCAACAACGTCGGTGTCATCCGATCATGCACCTATTTGCCGCGCAGCTATGCTCCTGTGTCCACCCACGCAGGGTGGCAGCGCTACTCACCGCGATCATATATGTCAAGTTCTGTTATTCCATTATTTATTTACCTAGCAAGAGTACTTTATTCAAAGTTCAAAATAAAGTTAACAATACCAAGTTTATTTTCAATACCTAAAATACAAGCTTTGCCTAGAACGAACCATCTAAAGACTCGTCTGGTATGAGATTCGCAAATGGCATCCATAGAGCAGAAAACAACCCCACAGATGGAACTTCATAACCCATAGAGGCAGTATTATCGATCCATTCTGATGTCTCAATCCCTTGGGGTTCTCGCGGGCATTCACTCGCGGGTGCGGAACCTTGCGAAACTATTTCATCGTTTCGGAGTGACTTCTCCACCATGATCCTCGCGCGGTCAAATAGCTTGTACGCTGCATCTGCCGACACGTAGTACTTTCGCATCTCATCCAGAGCTAGCAAGCACAGGGCTAGGTTGTGCTTTGCCAGTTTGCCAGGCGACGACTTGGATGATGCCATTTCCAGTAGATGGATTTGAATCGGTGGGCTGATAGTGAGCACCCTGGGTAATTAATAGTTGGTTAGCGGCGTTCCCATAATCCATAGCTTCAAGGACATACGCAATTGTTTGGGCGAACTTGATCAGATCTTCTGCCATCATACAATTAATGGCATGGGTCGCATGAGCGGCTGCAGTCCGAAGCTTGCTTTTTACAACCGCTTTCCAAGAGTCCTGTTCATCACCTGGAACTCCGTCTGGTGTTTCGTGGAGAAATGGCCTGTAAAGAGCGATGATAGCTGCCCTGCAAACACTTTTTAGCCAATGACTGTCTATGGCGCTAGGGATCATACTGAGTGTGAAGCCGGTATTGATATGTATGAGAAGCCAGTACTGGACTCTGGTCATTTTTCTCGTCATGGACCCAGTGGGTTCGAATATCATTCTCGTCTCTTTCAATGATGGTTCTAGAAGGCCTTGCGCCTTTGATTGTATAGTTAGTCGATAATATCCTCCCCATGACGTGAGTCACTCCTATCAGCTTAAGCCATATCCCAAGAAGTGTATCGAGATCCTCAGGTACAAAGTGTTGGTACTCAGGCGAACTGGTAGGACTCGTATCGTATGGTCCCGGCATCGGAGTTGAGCAATGATCAAGAGATATTCGCATTGGCCGACCTTGGCCCATTGACAGCCAGACCTCACGGTAGTAGATACACCACCAGATACGGCGCCACAAAGGCCTAATGCCGTTTCGTGAGGGAGATGTCAGCATGTGAAGACCGATCGTATGAGATAGGCTGATAGCGATGCCGTTCCAGTGCCAGGGACCCAGGCGATCTTCAGCATCTGCATAGAAATGCCCCATAAGAAATACTGATTGAATTAATGTAATTTTGTTTTTCTCATAGTCTGCATCGTACAATGTCTGTAGGCCATGTCAGTCAGTTAAGAGTATCGGGGACCGGGAGAGTATACCTTTGCTCGCTGAAAGGCATTGCGTTTGAACGTAAGAGGAGATTGGAAGAGGTTCATCAAAAACAGACTCTCCTCAACAAACTGACAAGTCAGCGTGTATATCTACCGCCGGGGTAATAGGTAACTTACAGTTGCAGCGCACATAAAGACTGACCACAGAAGTAGTAAACTGAGTTGGCCTTTACTATAGGCATTGAAGAATTCTTGAGGATCAAGGACCGGTTCGAAAGAATGACAATGATGAAAATAAGCTTTGATGAGAGCTTCTTGGAGTGGTTGGGGAGGCAAGGTAAAGCAACCTCTCCATCGGAGAAACTCGATTTCCTCTGGTTGGAGGGACTCCAACGAAGGCATGGCAACAAAAGAATGATTGCTGTCTGTTAGTCTTTGGGGTTTACAAATATCTATCACGAAAGCCGGCCCTCTTTTGTCGCCTAGGATTTGTCAACATTAGAGGCTGTCAGGCTTGATAGATGGACTTTGTCAGCATACCTGGGTAGAAGGGAACTCGGTTGCCATCGCTTTCATGCTCTTCAAGTGTCTCGGCCCATGCCGATGTGGCATTTGCGATCGGAGGGGTTTCAACTTCATCGTGGTGCTCAGCCTGTATTGTTTCATCAACTTCTGCATCGAGTGCTACAGTTATCTCGCCCTCATCGGTGTCCTGGCCGACAACGATAGTGTCCCGGTTAGAAGTAGCAGATGAAGCATTGTGGGCTTGCTGCGAGTGGTCCCGGGATAAACGACTGGGCCCATCACTCATCGAGCCCCAGCGAGATGGGTTGCTCTCTCTCGCTGGGCCGGTAGTATCCCAGTGGGGGCTCTCGCTCTGCGAATTGCAGAGCTGTGTTGCCGAAGGAGTGTGTCCCGAGGACATAGAAGTATCCTGCCTTCCCGGATCAGACATTTCAGGCAAGATATCGGTATTTCTGTGTAAGTTAGCTATACGTACTGCCAGATCTGGAGACAAGGTAAACTGACCGTCGCCGCTTGCGGGTCTTGATCTCGCAGGGAATGTTGTCCACAGCGCAGTTGGCACAAGGGGGCCCAGACAATGTGATAGTACACCTGACTTTACGACTGTTGCAGGCTTTGCAAGCTACATGTGCCCGCTTATGGGGTCTGCCACTATTCGACGGCATCGCGCAAGTCATCTATTATCCAGACTCTCCAAATGGTGAATGACAGCGGAGACCTGAACAGCGCTTAAAAACAGCCGAGGTAGTCGACCTAATAAGCAGTAGCTAGAGCTTAACAGATATTCTTATAAACAGCATAATGGCTTAACAGATTGGGGAACGGCCAATCAACGTACAAAGAAGCAACTCCGCAAGAACAATATTATTGAGGACACGGATTTAAGGTAAAACTCTAGCATTAAAGTCTCCAACCAGACCAGACAAGTCAACCATACAGTCTTCATCGAGGAGGTTCGAATGCCTGTTTCAACATGTTTGGCGGCCTCATTTCGGCAGATTGAACTCCTCAAAGTGACTTCACAAGCTATGAAGTAGTGAAGACTCGACGTAGAACCGAGGTCTGCTATCTAACGTGTAGATTGCTCGTGAATGCCGCTACTGTGATATTTCGGCTGTAACATTGAAATGCAAAGAATTGCGGAGTCGGTCTATCTAGGTTACCAAGTACAGAACTATCCTCGGCGGAGTGACCCATCTCTTCTCGGCACAATGTGGGGCAGGGCTTCTGTTCCTCGGGCACTTACCTTATAGCGTACATTGCGCCATGTGTATCACGGCAGAAACGAGAACCGACCGTGTTATAGCAGCGCATTTTGAAGTTGAAAGTATTTACTTATAAAGAACGACCAGTTCAAATCACTGTCAAGAGATTGACCATTTCCAACATTGATTGATAGTCAAAGCTTGCGATATCTCAACCTCATATAGCAACCATTTTTAGGCTGTTAGCAACCATTAAAGGCCTAGCTTTCTATTCATCGCTGCCTTTCAAGGATATTACAATTTCTCATGTGCCAAAAGACTCACCGTCGCTACCAAGGTTTTCATCTTAGCCTTCAATCGTCCTGATAAGCATAATGCTGTTACTGAGAATCTTCTCAATGAGCTTGAGACGGCCTACAGACTTATTGAGCAAGACGGGCGAGTTCGGGCTGTTGTTCTGACTGAGTCTGGGAAGACTTTCTGTGCAGGAGCAGATCTCCAGATTATCTTTTCCGGGCTGATGGCTCATGAAGAGAGTCAAGAGTCGATCGATAGATATAGAGACCAGTCTGTGCCCGCTTAACAATTGAGCTGTATCAAAGGATGAGTGGTGGCATGAGTGGAATGATAAGGAGAGGAAGAGGTTCATGAAGATGCTAGAGGTGGAACCTGAGTAAGGATTCTTGAAGTATCAGCTCTTGTATTCGATTTTCCTGTGTCCGCTTTTTTGCCCTGTAACCCTGTTCCCCTTTTGCTACGTCTAATTATCAACTGAAGGCTGCTGGTTCTAGATTTCTATTCCAAACCATACAACAACCTTTAATCCTGCTTCAATCCGACCTTGCCTGTCTTTCGTAGACCGGCTCCCGCGATGATAACACATGCTATCATAAAGGCAAACATAGTCCAGAAACTTGCCCGGTATCCCTCCATAAGAACCTCAGAAGACTTCATTCTGTCATAGTCCTTAGCCACTAGCATAGAAACGACTTGCATAACAGCCAGGCCAAAGGAACTTCCAAACTGAGATGCAGTATTAAAAACAGCACCAGCAATAGATTGCTTATCCTCAGGGAATATATCAGTAACAATAATTAGACCTACAGTAAAGAGCACATCAACAGAAAATGGCATTAATAGTTGGGCAAAGAATGCGCTGGCCCAGTAAGACCAGCTTGGCTGGATAGTTGCCATAAGTAAGGGGGAGCCTGCAGAAAGAAGGGACGTGATGACGACAAGCCAGAGTGCTGGAACCTTATGCACAAAGAGGCCGGTGGAGAAGTTAAGAGCCACCCCAACCGCCATGTTTGGGAGAATACGAATCGCGGCTTGAAGGGCCGATAGATTCTGGATTTCTTGGAAGCTATGAATTGGGTCAGTTATCGATTCCCATTGTTGCAGTGGAAGCAAAGTTACAAGAGACTAGCAAAGAGTTCTAGTGAGGTCACCACTCCAAAGGACAAGGCAACAGTGGCGCAGATGCTAGCAAATGCAGAGTTTTCCCAAAATGAGTTAGGGATAAGAACGGGCTGGTTTGAATTTTGCTGACGATGCATCCAACCGATAAACAAAGGTAAAGCCAAAACCCCAAGACAGAGAATAACGATGGTGGCAGGCTCTTTGATGCGGTGGACGTCCGTACTGATGATGCTGTGAAGTTGGTTAGCGGCAATTGAGACGAGACATCAAAGCACTTACGCGAGGAAATACGAAATTAGGGCCATAAAGGCTGAGGCAAGCAAAGCACCGACCCAGTCAACCTTTGTCTTCAATCTATGTACAATGTCCTGAGTCCGGAGTGGAGCGGACTTAGGTAAGGACCAAAAGCCAATAGCTGAGAGTAGCAGAGTGATGCCTCCATAGAGATACCATGCCGACCGCCATCCAATCGTGTCAACCAGAATACCACCAATAACGATGCCAAATGAGAAGCCGAGCGGTTGACTTAGCCCGAGACAAGCAAAAGCAAAGTTGCGTCCCCGACCGCGGGGTAAGATCTTGGTGACGAGGGATACAGAGCTGGACAAGTGTAGAGCCAAGGTAACACCTTGCAGTGCTCTCAGGACAACCAATTCCTCACCCTTCTTGATAAATGCACATGCAAGCATGAGGGCGCCGTGAGTGATGCATCCAAGCAAGTCAACTGATCGTGGACCCAAGATATCAGCAACAGAACCAGCAAGAAGCAGTGTGGACGCTGTCGCCAGCCCAAAAACAGAAGCTGGCCAAAATGCAAGCGACTGGGGCAAATTCAGGTCTTGTGTCATTCGAGGGAGGCCGACAACGATGAGACCGTTAGCAGCACTGGAAGCAAAATTGACACCAGAGAGCTGGAAAGTCACGGCCGCCTTCCGGAAGCGCGAGGCTGGTCGGACATGTTCGCTTTCGGAACATTGAAAAACACCATCGGTGCCGGGCGATTGAGTGTCGCTTCCAGACTCGAGTGCTAGTTGTGGAATTGGCGGCAAGACCAGGGCTTCCGTTTGAGTCGCCATGTTGGTTCGACAGTGGCGTTGAAAGAAGTGGTGACCAAGTATGGTTGTTATGCTAGTTGATAATAGCCATCATATAAATATGGCCCATGAAAGCCTATGACTCTCGCGTGAGTCATGGCGGCCGGTCTGTTCGTTCGCGCTTAGGAATGCGTCGACCGCGCCCTTCCATAGTGGAGAAAATGAGATACCCGTTGGCTCGAGCCGGGGGGAGGCCAACTAAGCTTACTTAGTTGGGCACAAAACCGTGAGGTATGCATAAATAACCTTTTCCCCAGCCAGACGAGGCGGCCTGGCGTCGAAGCTAAGGAAGGGTCAGATGCTGGATTGGCGTACTGAAAAGGGCTCCGCTCCACCTTTCAACATTACACACCCCTACAGGCTGTAAAGTTAGTCTCATGTCGTTCGAGCCTCACGTCAATCGCTGGTGCAAACAGTCTCACTGTATTTTGACGTCAACTACGCCCTACTCTGTAGACGTAGAACGCGAGCGGGACGCCCAACCCACAAGCTGAGAAGTGACTCTACACCATCACTGGCTCCGAATTCGGAGTCCATCTCATCAGTGATGCTTAGCGCTCTATCCGACACTCTCCCCCGGGATGGGTCGGTTGATACTCCTTCCGGGAGGACGGGTGAGCATCATGACAGGGCCACGGCGACTGAGGAGATAAATCTTGGAAAGGCAAGCTCACAAATAAGCTGTGCAAAGTGTGCATAACCCTATGTCTATCTATGACTGCGAACTCCCTCAAGGCAGCACAGATTGCCAGAACTATGATAAGCTTGGGCTTGGAGGTCGTCTAGAATCTACTCTGATGATGTCGGACCTCCTCTCTCATCCCATCGATTTGCTTGACGACGACATGCTCAACGAAAGGGCTGTGCCCTTTTGGCCTTGGTGGGATGCGGACAACAGCGGGGATTCAAGTTCAAAGCTTCAAGTTGTTCGCCAGAGTATCCGAGACGGAATAATAGCTATTATTCTGTCATATTTACGGACTTTATGACATAGAAGAGTGGTTAGTGAACTCATTGGCTAGAATTAGTTATTTCTTCCGCACCAAAATAACAATAGACAAACAGTTTATCGCCTCGTTAACCCTAGACGGCACATGCCAGCGACATGACCGCGGCATCATGTGGGGCCTTAAGTAAACTCCTAGTCTCCGGCCCCGTCACATCAAACTCCAGCCGAATGTCCCTCAACAAAACAATCAACAAATGTTGCAGAGTCTCCTCTTTTGTGACGTTGAAGGTCTATTTATTCTTGTTGGAGAGAGCCTGGATAGATATTAATGTTGAAAGTTGTGTGACATCGACGGTTTATCAATCTCTTACATCTGTGACTGCACGCTATCGCTTTCTTTTGTCAACATGGCCGATACAGTGTCTAGTTCTTCAAGTTTCGTCTTTCCACAAATGGCCGCAATTTTCAGTTGGAGAACTCTGGTGTTGGCTTTCCTGTTAACCAATCTCAAGTCACTACATTTCATGTGGTTTGTAAGCTACACCACTATCTTCAAAACCTATCACTTACTAACAGTTTACATAGGCTCGGTTCCTTCGTGCTTTCGTTCGCCGACTTACCGACTCGGCTCCCGAGAAACATCTTTCCCCTCGATGCATCTTCCTCCCTGCAATCAGCGCCACGCGGTCTCCAGCATTAGAATGCGATTACAATCTCCACAAGTCCAACTCAACATATTTCACAGATATGGACATGTCTCGTGGAAACTTCAGCCTTCTTCTATTCGGAAGGGCTTTCAATCCGATGCCGGGGCCAACACATTTCACCATGATTCTGGGCGGGACAACGTGTACATGGCGCAAGGAGATCAAACCATATGCCCGATACGAGCTGTGGACCCGGGTGCTTTCGTGGGATGAGAAATGGTTATACGTTGTGACTCATTTCGTCAAACCAGGTGTTTTCCGCCCAACGGAATTTGTGCTGCAACCTAGCAAGAGGCCCAATACTGCCAAGAAACATGAGAAACAGGAAGACAACATACTCAAATCAGTTTATGCATCGTCTGTGGCTCGCTACGTCTTCAAGAACAATAGACGCACCATCCTACCAGAGGAGGCACTCCGAAAATGCAACCTACTCCCTGATGATGAGACAAACTTGGCGGATATTGAGAATACGAGGGCGAGTAATCTTGCCATTGGAAGGCTCGAGGCAGGCTGGGAAGCAGTTCATAATTGCCTTCAACCAACAGGACCTGCTTTAGGGTGGTATCATAGCGCATGGTAAAGCATTAAGATACTGTCTATATACTATGCCTGGGTTTAACTAGTAATTTTAGCAATTGCTAATGTAGTTTCCCTCAATAAGGATGTTGACTTAATCGCCCAGTAAACAGATTGGAGCAAGTCCAAAGGCCCCACTATATGCACTGAGACGACAAGACGCCACAATTGCTCGCGCTAAGAAGGCGGCAAGTTGAACTCTTTTACCGATACTAAAAATTTACCTATTCCCTCCATTTTATATCTGCCACTTACTCCCTTACTTCTTTTATCTCAGTTTAGCCCCTACTTATTTTCATCGCCCCCTCTTATTCTAACTAGTTACAACCCTCTTATCCTAACTAGTTACAACATGCCGCCCTCTACTACTCGCAGCAATACACGCCGATATCGTTCCGATCCCTCCAATTTACCCCGGCAGAAATCTATCGCGTGAGTTTCAAGTAGCTACAAGGACCTCAGACGCTGTGCTAATTCGCTCCTGTCTTCATCTAGGTGTCGTAACTGCCATGCTCGGAAGATCAAATGCTCTGGGAACAAACCATGCAACAATTGTTCTTTGGCATCTGAATGCGTGTATCCAATGCGAGATCGGCAGATCAGGGTAAACCAAAGGTATTGTCCTCCCCATCGCTGCCTCGCCCTAGATTTGTCCTTATTCGTCACCTTATGTGGTGTTTCAATTTGTTAGAGAATAAGTCTGGTTGTCATGAAACTAACATGGCATAGTTTCCTTGACCGCCTCCTTCAAGAGAATGAGGAATTACGTGCCCAGATCCATCCTGGGTCGCCACAACCCAGGAATACAGATGGACCCTCGCAACCGGCTCCGACATCTAACAACCATCAACATGCTACTGAGGAGAAGATACTGGAGGAAATTGACTGGTTCGCCCAAACGAGAACATCGGATACGCCCATCTGGATAGGCGAGATCTCCGATGCAGCGTTTGCGACTCGGTTCCGACAATTTGCCTCATCCTCCCAAACACCAAGTCACATCCCACGCACACAGTTCGCATCCGACGACGACCTACGCCTACTGGTCTCTACGAATCCAGCCTGGCCGACACCGCCGCGCGCCAGGCTTTTAGTTCGGACAGCGCTTAAATTTCTCCGGCACAGCTATCATGTAGTAAGGCGCAGCGAGGTACTCTCCGCGCTGGAAACGTTCTGTTCAGACCCTGGCAACGCTGCCCTTGGCCCCGTCGCGAAAGCCAAGATGTGGGCTTTGTTTGCACTTGGTGAGCTGCGTTCAAGTAAATGCCTAAGTTCTACCAAAAGACTTCCTGGGTTGGCGTACTTTGCAATCGCTAGCGATACGGTTCGTCTGATCAACGAAAGGCCACAGCTTGATGTGATCGAAACGACCTTGATCCTAGTAGGTTCTCTTATGAATCATGCTCCTTCATACTGACGGATAGTCCAGACTTTGTATTCTCTCGAAGCAAACCGCCGACACTCTGCATGTACACTTATTGGCTCGGCCTTGCGCCTCTCGACCGTGATGGGCCTCCATCTCAGCATTGGCGACACCCATCTTGCAGATCCTGAGCTAAGGGAGCATCGCATCCGGGTCTGGTGGTCAGTCTATATCCTCGATCGTCTATTATCCTCCAAGATTGGGCTTCCGCTACTGATATCGGACGATGATATCTCGGTTGATCTGCCCTCCAATGGCCCTTCTCTCACCCCGGAAGACTTCGGCGACCATTCCCACTTTTTGGTTATTGTGCGACTTGCCAAGATCGCAGGGAACATCTCTAGATCTCTCTATGTCAGGACACCTCAGCGCGATACATTTCTTCAAAGGGTTGCAAGAATTCGAGAGGAGCTTGACCACTGGAAGGCGGAGCTACCAGATCAAACAAAGGTTGCCTTCAGTCGCACAGACGAGACTGAGGATCACTCTCAGTCTGCTATATCTAGATTGAAGGTGTCATTTAACCAGGTATGGCGTTCATGGATTACTCTATCTCAAATTAATGGCATTCATTACATATCCTTGCCTGTATATTCGAGTCATACTAAGTTTACTAACTCTTCTAGTTATTCATCTTGGCAACGAGGCCTGTACTCCTCTTCTGCTTTCGTCGACATGTAGATGAGGCTGTGGCAGCGTCGAGAGGAAACCCTCTTCCAGATGCAGCGCGCGAAACAGCAGATGCGTGCGTCAGCACTGCTCGACAATCATGCCAGCTATTGTTGCGGTCCTGGGTAAATGGCGAATTCCACACCTTTGATTATTCTTACGTACAACACCTTTTCTCTGCTGCGGTTATCCTCGCGATAGCGAGCACACTCGGTCAAGATACCTCAAAGAATGATAGAGAAGAGTTCGACATTGTTGCAGGCTTTCTACAGCAACTAGAAGAGAATGGAAATCCTGCAGCTATGGAGTTCTATGCTCACATCAAGGAGATACAGGTAGTCCTGGAAGCATGGGGTTCTACACCATGTCAACCAAATGACTTGCCGACATCGGGAGACCTTGGCTCATTAGAAGTCTTCCAGTCTGCAATGGCCAATCAATCATTGGAAGTCCCTGCTTTACATAACACAGAGCATGGTTCTCAGGCAGCTGATGGCTCACCTCTGAACCTTTCATTTCTCGATGACTGGATCTACGACAATGCATTTCAACAGATATGCTGGCAGGAATAGTGTAGGACTGATTAATGGAGTTTCTTGTAATGCTAGACTATCCTGTCGATAAATGACCTTGTTGAAGAATTTTTCATATCTATTCCTTACGCTGTAGAGTGTGATAACCAAGCTTCTCTCTCGCTTCAGCAATAGTAGACCCCTTGGATATCATTTCTCTGATACCTTGCTCACTCTCCTCGATACGACTCGCAATTGCAGCCACCTCACGAGCTCTGTCTCGCGGCACGATTACAACCCCATTTGCATCCGCTACAACAATGTCTCGCGGGCTGACACGCACTTTACCGACGCCAATCGACTCATTGACACCTTCGACCTGGACTCGATCCTTTCCCGTCCGCATCCAGCGCCCAGAGGAGAAAATTGGGTAATTGTCGCCGATAGCACGGTCAACATCACGGCATACACCATTGATGACTGTCCCCGCAACACCACGCAGGCCAGCATACTGCGTCATTATATCTCCCCAAACAGTACAGTCTGTACGGCCACCGTTATCAATCACAACGACATCGCCTACGGCCACGTCGTCGATGAAATCACCAACGCTTCCGGGAGGGTTACTGGCGGGTCCGTAACGAACTGTGAAAGCGGGTCCAACTGTGGTTTTATCGTAATTCGTCAAGGGCATGATGTCGAATGCCTGTCCTGGAATACCAAGCTTGTCGAGGGCATCTGAGACTCCTGGGGTGTCAGAATTGGCGAATAGACGAACTAGTTCTTGGTCTTCGGGAGTAGGGTCCTTGGGGTTTTGAGGCTTGTGAGGCCTGCTGGGAGCAGTCGAAGGTCCAATGGCTTCGAATTGAGAGTCATGCATGACTTCTGCCACAGAGCGACCGCTTCGCACTTCTTGAACCATTGCATTCTGGCGACGGTCGATGCGCTCGCCCAGTTCCAGGACATCTTCGATACGATCGGCTGGTACAAAAACCACACCGCAGTTATCTGCAATCACATAGTCATTCTCATCCACCTTGACACCGCGTATCTCAACTTGCACGCCAGAATCGATCTGAATCAATCTGTTGCGTGCGCTGATCATGGTTACACCACGACCAAAGACAGGATAGCCAATGTCCCGACTTCCATCAATGTCACGACTCATACCATCTATAACAGATCCACGGATTTGTTTGACCTTCGCGGCGTTGGCGATGATGTCACCCCAGGAGGAGATGCCTTCTACACCACCAGCGATGACAAGAATGTGATCGCTTGTTGCTACAGAATCTATCACCGGCGTGATCAGATGTGTCGTAGCTTGAGCATTCTCTTTCTTGGGTCCAAGTTGGACAGTGCTGGCGCGGCCGACGATTTTGGGACAGTCCCAGAGAGGTCGAAGGCCATTCGTAGCTCCAGGGAGACCAAGAAAATCCAAGGCGTCAGATACTGTATTGGTATCCAGCGCTGAAAGCCGATCAAGTGTAGTGTCAGACATTTTGATGCACTGGAACAGTTATCGTATAAAAGATGAAAAAGAAGTCTGGATTGGTGTATTTTGGAAGACAATGATTAGATCCAGCGTGGCCTCCGTGGCCATCTAAACTATATACTCCAAGAGACTCCGTCAATCTACTGGTAGAATATTGATGCTAATACCGCCCCCACAAGCATCACGTCCTAAGGGCCAAAAGCGAAGACGCCGATTGGATCGGCGCGCTGTCGTCTCCCCGACCTTGAGCTCCACCATCAAAGTCAAATCAAGGATGCCTATTGGCTCGGTGTTTTGTTCTTTCGCCAGAAACAGTCCCACTATGGGCCTAGGCAATGCTCAGTGACGAGCTACCATGCGGTGTAAGCCATTAAGTGCGCAATTAAGTAGAACAAGGCTTCTTCAATCCAAGCTGGAATGGTTGTTGTGACTAATACGCGATTTTCGCCGCATAGTATTACTAGAAGAAATAGCACCGTCATGCTTAAACTCATAAGAGTCTATACATATATTAATTTTAAATTAATTTCATTAATACAGATTCGAGCACTAACAGTATCAAGCAAGTTGGTATAAATAGTAAGGATAAAGAGCATTTTTAATAGTCATAGTTATAATTGTAATCCATTGAAGCCAAAGTACACCTTAATAATTAATTTAACAATTTCATTAGCTATAACTAAGCCTGCTTTCTTATCTGAGCATAATGTTCTAGGACTGCAACTGCTATTTCGTGCCTAAGACAGAAAGGAA
>JAAOAY010000604.1:0-15855 GCA_013396255.1 Fusarium sp. NRRL 25303 | reverse complement strand
GATATATTCATTAATATAGCTTTAGACAGTAAGAGCGCAGTGTAAAAAGTGGAGGTTGCAATGTCGCCCGGTCCATCCGCCCACTATTTTGCGGCGCCGAACCGGGTGCCCTGTGCCGAATCTAATGCACGTTGGCCGCCAAAAGTCAGTCTCTTCTCCACCAATATCCACAGGCCAAGGTACTTTACCCTGTAGGTTCATTCACTCTAGTTTGTGACCACGATGCCCGATTTGGTTGGGTCAAGAATGAACCAGCAATAATAAACTGCGACAAGGTTGGGGACAATTTCCAGGCCAACTGCTGTCTCTCTCTCTCTACCTCTCTCTGTTCTACTCTCTTCTCTACTCGAACACTTCTTGGGTGAATCAAAGGCCTTCATTATGGACAATCATGAGCAATTCAAATTGTCGTACTCCGTACCAGCGGAGAGCCGAGCGATATTATTAGAATCGCTTATTGGCAACAGTCTCCACAGCAGTCTCCCAGCTGAAGCAAAGGAGTTCGCTGATCATGTTCGGTTTGAAGGCACAAGCCTTCCCTGTCTGCCAATCAACTGGAGATTGGCAGAGAGTGCTGCATCCCTCAAGGCTCTGGAAGCAGTCCTCGTCAACGTCTTGATCAGTCGCAAGTACGGCCAAGGCCCGTTTCCTGTCACTATCGACACGGATCACGCCCAACTGTTCTTCATGTCTTCCTTGCTCATCGAGGCCAACCCAGATCCTGCTTCGCCAATACAGCCGACTCCGATTCGAGAGCTCACCGAAAAGTACAGCCACTATTTCCCCAATCGGGATCTGCACCAGATGGCGTCGTCTCCTTTCCGCAAAGCCGTCACAAACATCTACAAAACTAAAGATGATCGCTTCTTCCACCTGCACGGAAGTCTGAATCCTAATCCAAGCCTAGAAGCTATTGAATTTCCGTGCGACAACATGGAAATCCAAGACATCGAATCCTCGTTTGTCCCATTCATGAACCGCATAGTTGAGAAAGACGCCGAGGCGTGGGATCATCTACTTGGGGACGAATACAAGCAAGCTACCACTATATGTCTCAGTAAAGAGGAATATGCAAACAGTACCCAAGGTCAGGTCAATGGTAAAGTTGGGCTGTACAGAGTGCAGAGACAGGACTCAAGACATGCAGCCGGCTGGTGGGAGCCATCCAAGGACACCTCAGTCGAGAGACCTCTAGCGGGGCTCAAGATCGTGGACTTGACCCGCGTCATCGCTGGGCCTGCCATCGCAAGAGGCCTGGCCGAGCTCGGGGCCAGTATCATGAGAGTCACTGCTCCGCACTTGCCAGACTTCTCTGGTCTGCACCCAGACCTAAACTGGGGTAAATGGAACTGCTCCCTGGACCTGCGACAGGAAGACGACCGAGAAAAGCTGCGCCGTCTTATACAGGAGGCCGACGTGGTCGTGAATGGCTATCGGCCTGATGCATTGACCAAGTACGGGTTCGGTCCGGCCGAGGTGTTCTCCCTGATCAAGGATCGCAAGAGAGGCATCATCTACGTTCGCGAGAACTGCTTTGGTTGGGACGGCCCGCTATCCCATCGCAGTGGATGGCAGCCCATCAGCGATGCGCACTCTGGAATCTCCATGGGCTTCGGGCGAGCCATGGGCCTGGACGAGCCTGTCACTCCTGTGTTTCCCAATTCGGACTATTGCACTGGTAAGTGCCACTGAAAACTCGACGATTGATCACAAGGCTTGCAGTACTAATACTTCTTCTCGCAGGAATAGCGGGGACATGTGCTGTGCTAGAGGCACTTGTAGACCAAGCCGAGAAGGGTGGATGTTATCTCATCGACACATCTTTGAACTACTACAACCAGTGGCTGGCCCAGTCCGTGGGTGAGTATCCAAAACCAGTCTGGAATCATGTTTGGAAACAAACAGGGCACGAGGTGTTCCGTCATTACCACAGCATGAACCATACCATACCGCGATTCATCGACAAGATGAAGCGAGACGGCACACTGCTCAATCCCCGGTTCTTCGAGACGCGGGAGTCGCCATCCCTTGGGGGCCTTGTTTTTCGCACACCAAAGGCGGTACTCCGTTTCCCGCCAGGCACGGTGAAGCTCGGGTACAATATAGGGACTCGCGGGAATGGTGTAGACGAACCACATTGGCCATCGGACCTTAGGACCGAAGTCGTCGGCAAGGTCAGACAGTAGGGAACAGGCCACATGGGACTTGCTACGTATATGCATAGATGTATAGAAGTCTATATCCAGGGTGCGAAGTCCAAATTGTAGGTAAAGAAATATTCGTGACTCCATTTAGCAAAGCAGTCAGACGCCTGCCAACCTACTACCTAAGTAGGTGATGAGCCTAATATATGAAAAAAGAGAAAGGACTTGCGAGTTATAATAGTATACCAACTAACATGATCTAATAATATTTTTCCTGCCCGCTAATTATGGACTTAAATCTTGGGCTTGGATGTTTGTTCGAACATGACGCTGACCTTGGAGTGTTCTGCAACCGATAGCAGCGCACCCGATTCCTTGTCCCTCATCTGACCCCGTATAGTCACGAATCGTTCTCCAATGTGTAGTACTTGGCACTCTACAAGTATGTCTCTGTCCGCCCGCGCCGGCCGGATGTAGGTAACGGAAAGGTTCCGGGACACGCCTCCAAACTCCCAAAACCCCTTCCTGGAGAGCGGCGCTGCGCTCATGGTAGTGCACATATCGTAGATAAGTGCTACAGCGCCCCCGTGGATGTTTCCGAGACGGTTGGAAAGACTCTGCCCGGCTCTGAGCAGGAAGACGGCGGCTGCTGTCTTGTTGTCCGGCGAGGTCTCGGCGGATACGATCTCGAGCTTATCGCGCATAAGCTCATCGTCAAAGCCCTACAAGGGAGGTTGGTTAATTGATTCTCATCAATATTATTTTCCAATAGATAAAAAATAAATAGGGCAGAGTACAGTGCTTACCGCGCCTTTGTCCGAAGTGTCGCGGTATGCTTCTAGGTACGACCGGATTCGTCGGACAGGATCTGCAATGGTTACATCAAAGGTGACGCCTTGAATAGAAAGAAAGTCACTCGAGTAGCGTCTTGATAATTTTGAAATGGTCGCCATTGCGTTTCTGAAGGCAATGGGATTCGAAGGTTGGGGAAGCTTAAGGTTTAGGTCTGGCAGCTTTCCCCGCGCCCTGCCGAAAGTTTAGAGGCCATACCGTAAGGGGTATACATGTCTTACCGAGGAAAAAGCTACTGGTATAGGTAAGCGCCACTTACGTGGCGTCTCGGCACCGAGACACACCACTAACTCCCTGTCCTCCCACCTACTTAGTTAAGGTATTTTTAGCAAGCTATTTAGTCCTGCAGTAATTACAGAAGGTTGGCTGCCAGACAAAAGAACCAAGAGGCAGAAAGATAATCCTCACCTTCTAGTCTGCTCCTCTTTAACCCTAACCACAACTTTCGCCTAGTCCAAACCCCAGCCCGTCCCTTTGTCACCAATCTCCCAAGTCCACCACTATCTCCACTATTATCATTACCGCCATGCCACAGCAACTTACTATCGACAAGATCGACGGGAAACCGGGATCTGTCTACTACCCACTCAGGCTCAGAGAGGTGTCCAGACCAATCCCGGGACCCAATGAGTACTTAGTGCGCATTCACACTGCTGCCATTAACCACCGCGACTTCTTTATCCGCCAGCACCTATACCCGGCCATCTCCTTCACAAATCCACTGTTGGCTGATGGCTACGGCACGGTTGTTGAGGCTGGTCCCGGCGCCGACACTACACTGTTGCACACGCCCGTCCTGCTTACGCCTTGCCGCGGCTGGCATTCGAGCCCGGATGGGCCCGATGGCGACGTGACCTTTGCTACTCTGGGCGGCTCACAAAGTACCCCCCTTGGCACCGCTCAGGACTATATCGTCGTTCACGAGTCCGAGGTGGAGCCCGCTCCAGAGCATCTCAGTCCCACGGAGGCAGCCGCCTTGCCTCTGGTCGGCCTGACGGGCTGGCGCGCCTTGGTCACCAAGAGCGGCGGCAACGCTGAGCTTGGCCGCAACATCCTTATCACTGGCATTGGCGGTGGTGTAGCTTTGCAGGTCCTGCAGTTCGCTGTGGCCCGTGGCTGCAATGTCTGGGTCACGAGCGGCGACGAGGCCAAGATCCGTCGGGCTGTGCAGCTTGGGGCTCGCGGCGGCGTCCTCTACCGCAATGCCGACTGGGACAAAGAGCTACTAGCCCTGCTGCCAGCCTCGCGCCCCTACATTGACGCCATCATCGACGGTGCTGGCGGGGACATAGTCCGCCGCGGGGTCCGCCTCCTCAGGACTGGCGGTATCATCTCCTTGTACGGCATGACCGTGGCCCCCAAGATGGACTGGCTCATGCAGGCCGTGATGAAGAACATCGAGTTACATAGCAGCACTATGGGCTCCCGCCAGGAGTTCCGTGACATGGTGGCATTTGTCCGCCAGCACCGTATCAAGCCTGTGGTAAGTCGCACCGTCAAGGGTTTGGACAACCTCGACGCCATTGATGGCCTGTTTCAAGATATCAGGGACGCCAAGCAGTTTGGTAAGCTGGTCATTGAGATCTCTTCTCCTGGCAACGGCGAGACGATGAGCTCTAAGCTTTGAATGACTGAGGATTATCTATGTTTAGGATGTTTTTACTCTTCCCAAGCTCTATATATTTATCAGATTAACTGCTCTTTTATTGACTTGGATGTATTCGATCACTTTCATCCCTATAATGATAATGTAAATAACACTTAGCGCATTGTCAAGATCTTGGTGACATTTGCCCGCACGTAAATATTAAGAATAGGTAGTCAACAGGCGACTATAAGAGGCCCCAAACCGTGAAGATATTACTACAGACCTTATAGTGAACAAGAAAAAAAGAGTTATAGGTGATAAGTCTGACCAAGGGAGACCAATCGTTACAGCTGGTGTTCCTTGAATACCGCTCCGAAAACATGTTACCTCAACAAGCTGAGAGATGATATTCTTTTCTAGCTTCGTTCAGTAGTAAGTAGTTGGGGAAGACTAAGCTGTTTGGGCCTTGCTGTATGGTTGAACGCGGAGCGCGGCCAAAACAAGACGTTGCAGCACACATAACACAACTTTGATACATCTACTCCACTTCGAAATCCTTTAGGAAAGCCCAATGTAGTTTTCTCTTCCAGTCGTTTTCAGGCTTCTTCCATTCGTTGATCGTCTTTGGGTACAGGTCAATAACATCCTGTGCATCCGAATCGTGCGCAGTAAGCACAAGCACGTCCTCGCTCGCATCAAATTCGTCGAGCTTACGCTGACTCTGCGTGGCCTCCCGAACTGTATCTGAGTCATTCGGATTGTTCAATTGGTAAAAGGGTTCCGTTTTTGACTCTTTCGGATGCACGTCTAGGAAGGGCTGTCCGGGGCAGGGCATCCGTCGGGGGTATTTGGCACTATGCACGAGAGGGTTTGGATCAATGACATAAGGCAGAGGGGCGAATGGAGACGGCCGGAACTCGCCACCGTGGTGGCAGCAGTCGGCGGCCATGAGAACAAATGATGTCGGCGTTGTGCGGGCGAGGCCCATCATGTGAGCGATGGTGTGCCCTGGACAGTCGAGGAGATAGAATGAGCCGTCTCCGAAATAGTCGGTTGCATCATACTGGCCAATCTTGAGGCCAGCGGACGTGAAGTCGATTTCGTGGACCTCACGGCCAGCATAATCGCTTTCTAAGATCCAGGCATCATCGCGTGTAGGATAGCCGGGGAAGAACTCAGCCTTGAAGCCCTGACCTACCACAAGCGCTGTCTTGGCTGGGAACCGGGAAGGATCCCCAATGTGGTCGAAGTGATGATGCGACCAAATGATTTCGGTGATGGTGGAAACCTCGTCGTCGCCCAGGATATCTGCCACGTTGCGCTCCGATGAGATTTCCATGGCCTTTGTAAAGGCGTACGTCCTCGGTGCCAAGTTCTCGGGGTCCTTGCGGATACCTAGATCAAAAAGCACCTTTCTGCCGGTAGTCGGGTGTGTGATGAGGAAGCAGTAGCATGGACAGTTGAACTCGTCATGGCCGGAGATGTGCGGTGTGACAACAAAGCTGGTCTTGGCCCTGATGGTAGATGTCGTGTCAATCACAGCTACGGAAACCTTAGACTTGGAGTCTGGAATATTGAGTTCGGGCTGAGGAAGGCTCATTGTCTTGACTTGGAAGAGTCTTTTTTCTTCCTTTGCCTTTTTGCTGTTTAGTGTACTGGGAGCGCTCAATATCTACCAATCAATCAGTAGGTTTTCGATGAATATAATTGAAGCAATGACCGTCGTAAACCATAAGCATCATGAGAATTTATAAAACATAACTGCCCCTCGCTTATAGCTTACACAACGTGTCGGCACCGAGACTCGCACTAGACGGTGCCGAGGGCTGGTTGATGTTGAATCGACAAACCGCAGGCGCGGCATACTATTTTAGCTGGACGTGGGTGAATCCGGTAGAAGTCCGAAATTCGTTATAAGGGCCGTCATCACCGCCCATCACCTTGTAAGATCATCATCAAAGAAATACTTAGCTTCCATACTGCACCATGTCTCTTCAAGCTTACAAACCGGGAACAATTGATTGCACCACGGAAGTTGATCTTTCCAGCATTCGTGGCAAGAGTGTAGTTATAACTGGAGGTAAACACTCAATGCCATGATTGGTCGCTGTACTGCATCTAACGTTGGTGGCCAGGTGCGAAAGGTATGGGCGAAGATGGAGTCAGGGCATTTGTCTCTGCTGGGTGAGAAACTCCGTCTCTGAGCTTCCCGTATACCATGCTGACTACGATTTCATCAGCGCTTATGTGACGTTCGGTGATACTGATGCCGAGAATGGAGAGAAACTCGAAAAGGAGCTCGGCTCGTAAGTCAACCCTCAAGTACAGTGCTATCCCGCAAAGTGAATTCCGTCACCAACCTTCTTGTCAGCAATGTTAAGTTCGTTACATGCGATGTAACCTCCTGGGAGGATCAGCTAGCCATGTTCCGTAGTGCTATAGCCAACTCGCCCAGGAAGTGTGTCGATATCGTGGTCGCCAATGCGGGTATCAGCGGTCCCGACCCAGCTTTCACCATTGAAGGTATGAAGGAAATTGAATACCACACTAAAACGGCCAATGACGCCCCTAATGCTGACTTTCGTTCTTTTATGTGATACAGATTCCGAAGAGCCAACCAAGCCTGAGCTCAAGATCCTTGCCATCGATCTGATCGGCGTCATCTACACGCTGAAGCTAGCACGCCACTATTTCTCCAAGAACCCTCTCAATGACGAGAGTCACGACAGATGCTTCATTGTAAACGCCAGTCTGGTTGGCTTCTTGGATGTGCCAGGCATTCTGCAGTACATGGCGTCAAAGTGGGGATGCCGAGCACTCATGAGATGCGTACGCCGAACCACTGTCATTGATGGCATCAGGATGAACCTAACAGGACCATGGTGAGCCCTGTTCGCCCGAAAGAATACGGTCATGTTTTCAGAATATTAGCTAACCCATCCCTTTTTCCCTCCAGGTACGTTGGAACTACCATTCTGAGTCCAACAGTTCAAGAGTACTGCAAGAGCAAAAACATTGTCTTTGCCGAATCAAGGGATGCTGCTGCGGCATGGCTCAAGATTGCCTCGGACCCATCCATCAATGGTAAGTAAGCGATACGGGAAAAGTCGACAGTTTTTTTTCCAAGACAGAGGTGTCTTTCCTGTCTTGAAGCTAACCAACCACCTTTCTAGGACGGTCTTTTGCCATTGTACCTCGTGATATGGCACCCAAAGGCTACTTTGACATTGGGAAGGACGATTACAGCGAAGGCGAGACTTTAGATCAGCTCCAGGATGTCTTGCTACGCACGTCCCACAGGCTGCAAGTTAAGGTGGAGGACCAGTGATGGCTGTAATGACGGCTCACGTGTTTGATTTGTAGCTTCTTGCGTATTGCAATCCTCCGTACGATAGCTTCTAATGAAGGACCATAATGCATAAGTCACGATAAGAAAGGCGTTGCACCGAAATATGTACAGGGTTAATAATATCTTGTTCAATGGTCGCCGCTCGAAACAGCTCAACCCAGGCTGCGCAGCGACCCCTTGCAGGATCTCAGTTCTTCGAACCGCATTCTCTTCGCTACACGAATCAATAAATCTCAGTTGACTTCAGATGAAGATTTTGCCATTGTTGGTGTGTATTCAAGAACTGCACAGTAGGTAGATACGTTCTCTTCCTAGAGGTCCTATCTCTAGATGATGTGCAACTTCTGAACTACTCTCTCGGACTACCATATCGCATGACCAAACTCCCATCGTTCTCAAACCCAAATCCATGCAAGACTGGATCGCCATTAGGGAGACTCCAAGTGCCGTGGTAGATCTGCAGGGCAATCGCGCACACGCGGTCAGAAATGCTCTCCGGCGCCAGTCAGGTAGGCAAAAATCGGGCTCTCTCTCCCTCTTACCTGATTATCCTTCTTCAGATTCAACAAAAACGGAGTAACAGCAAGCTTTCCGTCTGGCCCAAAATACTCAATGTGCCAGTCTCCCTCGAAACTAGGCGTGCGTTCATTCCTGGCGTCATCATCTTCATGGTCTGCGCCCCTGCGAATAGCACGGCCTGTGCCAGTTTGGTTGGTACTGATAGTCCGGCTCGATACCCATCTTGCGTCAATAATTGCCCTGCCCGAGTTGTCGCGTCCAGGGGTGTAAGTTACAACCCCGTCGAGCACCAGCTCCTTTTCGATAATCGAAACTGAAGTCATACGAGATACAGATGGCCGTTTTTATTGCTTCCTCAAACAAGAAAAAGGTATATGGGGAAGCCTGAATTTAGTTCCAGGTAGATCTCAACATCTCATCGACTATTTATCACTTCTTCGCTTCCTAATTACCCATTTAACTTTGCGCAATAAACACTGGGACTGTCTCGCTAAGCCCTCGGTGCCGACCTGACCGGAAAAGGAGGCTTCCGACATTGCCGGACTGGTCTATTTGCCGATCCCTGCATTCCCACCCCGCGTTTGCCTTCTTCGCCGTTCATTCCCCGTCCTCTCCCCACCACTAAACAGTAGAACGAAATGCTTCCAAGGGCAGCTGTGTCAAGATCGGTGCCGACCCTGTAGACCTTCCCCCAGCCTTTCACTATGACAGATGCCACTAAACAACTAAGCGCATTTAGGGCGGCGTAGTATCACGTAAACTTAAACGATCGCGTAGCCAATTCCCTCTGTCCGGAAAAGTTGCAAACGCGAGACTGGCCTCGGGGACCTTTTATCACTACTAAGTAGCCTCGAACCTGCTGTCCTCTCAAAATTTCTTAACATACTCGAACAAGAATAGTGGATAACGTTGGACTGCCATGCAACCTATTCAGCCTCCCCAGAACTGCTCCATAGAGGACTTCCTTCTCGAGGAACAGTATGGGAGACATCCCATCCAGGCGTCACTAAATCCCTTCACTTGCGGCATTACATCAAAGACCCGGACAACAGTCGAGGTCAAGCAGTTGGTGACAGAACTCGCCCAAGGGCTTGCTGATAAGCTCGGATGGCACACAATCCCTAGTGATCAATTGGAGAGGGTGGTCTGTATTTTCTCAGCCAACTCGGTATATTCTTCCCCATCTTCACCTTGCCTGCTGCAGAGAAGTGGCGAGTCAATCTGACAGATGCTCAGATCGATACGGTGCCACTTGCGTGGGCGATTCATCGTTTATCCGGGATCGCGACCCCAGCCAACAGCCTTTCATCTGCGACAGAGTTATCCTCGCAACTTGTTTCGTCAAAGGCAAAAGCCATCTTCACCTCCCCAGCGCTTCTCCAGACGGCGCTCAAGGCTACTCGTGCGACAAACATTCCCGACAGCCATGTATTTATCATCGAACCAACAGAAACGACGCCAAGTACTACGCCTGAGGGCCGCTTCAAATCCATTCAGGACCTAGTGAACCTGGGGAGGACTCTCCCCCTTGCGATTCAGTCGAGGTGGCAAGATTCCCGTCAGAACCAGCAGCAGCTAGCGTTCTTAGCCTTCTCCAGTGGGACATCTGGCTCACCCGTAAGTCAGATCCCATGGTCGAGCAAACTTGAAGTTCCATTGACAAAACATACGATGGCCAGAAAGGTGTCATGTTATCCCACAAGTGCGTGATAGCCAATATAATACAATCCGGCAGGGCCAATCAAGTACCTGACAGCGTTCCACGCCGGAAGTGTTTGTGTGTCCTCCCACAGAGTCACATTTACTCTCTGGTGGTCATATGCCAGGCTGAAATCTATGCGGGCTCAGAAGTCGTCATATTGCCCTTTTTCCAGCTCAGTGTTGTGTTAGCTGCAATCCAAAGACTCAAGCTCACGACCTTGTTTCTGGTATAGCCTCCCACCCAGTAACTCCTCGCCCCTGGCATTTTTCCCGTTTGACTAACCACAGTCGATTCATAGGTCCCTACCATCATGGTGAGCATCCTTTCTAACATGGACACAGTGGCCAAATATGACCTGAGTAGTTCTGTGGAGATTTTTATCGGTGCTGCTCCTCTCGGCCCGGAGATCCTCGTCAAGACGAGAAAGTTGTTCCCTTACTGGAAGATTCTCCAGGGCTACGGTAAACTCACCTTTCCCTCATTTTACCTTGACCTGTACATAACCTTGAGACAAAAAGTGCTGATGGACTCTCGACCATAGGGTTGACCGAAGCTGGGGCAGTGGTAAGCCTTACGCGCAGAGACGACATTTGGCTAGGCTCGTCAGGAGTACCTTTGGACGGAATTGAATGCCGCTTGCTGTCCGAAGATGGCAAGGACCTCGAGGATCTGAGCCATCCTGGGGAACTTGTCATCAGATCGCCGGCCCTTGCCAGTGGCTATTTCTGCAATGAGGAGGCTACCCAAGAGACATTCCAGAATGGGTGGCTACGCACTGGAGATCTTGCGCTCCTCAAAAAAAGCCCCAAGGGGAATCTACATTTATTCATTGTAGATCGGGTCAAGGACCTCATCAAAGTAAAGGTAGCATGGTCATTACTCGGCTTTCTTATTATGGTTCTGTCACGGCTGACTTTACTGTTGCCCTAGGGGATGCAGGTGTCGCCCACAGAGCTCGAAGCACATCTTCTCCTCCACCCTGGAGTTTCAGAGGCAGCTGTCGTCGGCATAGACGACCCAATTTCCGGTGAGATCCCCAAGGCTTTTATTGTGCCAGCGACAAGCGGACAGGCGCTGTCCAGCCAAGACCTGTCGTCCTCGATCAAGAAGCACGTTGAGGAGCACAAGGCAAAGTACAAGTGGTTACGAGGTGGCATTGAGTTTGCTCAAGCGTTGCCGAAAACGCCCAGCGGTAAGATCACGCGCCGAGCCCTGCGTGATGCCGCAAGACGGAAAGCCCAGGCCGAGAAGACAAGCTCCCATCTGTAGTAGTTAGACAGCACTCTCACATAGTTTGGCTTGTGTTATTGTGAATAAACCATCCTCATCACAGGCTTGAATAGGGTTCATCGCGATGTAGACAGACGCTGGACAAGACCAAAATTCGGGAGGCACTTGTATGTCTGCACCAGTAAGACTAAGTCAAGTCGTAACGCTCGGCGCCGAAAAGTTAAACCTTCTTCACGATCCACGCCACTAATTAATCTCTCTACAACATGATTCTTGCTCCAATTCTAATATGAATTAGCCTATTGGTTATTCAAGCATACTGCCCTCCCCTTCCCCCGTAATGCCTGCCTTGCGTCGGGTTAGAACCGAGGTAAAAGTTTTTGAAGGCTACCTCGGCTCTTTGCGCCTCGTACATAGCATCCCGGCGCCGAAGAACACAACGACTGGTGCTCTATTAGTGAATTCTATGACTGGGATGACATAGTTGCTATGACCTGGCTCAAATCGATTGTATTTAACCCAGAGGCAGCATATTCACTCCGTACTTCTTACCCTAAATCCCCCCTCTAAACTAGAATCATCAAAAGGGATTTCAATTAAGACGATTGCATTCCAGTCAGCCCAGCTATGGCGCCAGCTCAAACCAAGCAGCAGACGTACGTCCTTGGCGTAGGTCTGACCAAGTTCATCAAGCCCCGTGGCCTAAGAGATTACCCTGATATGGGCTATGAGGCGGGACTGAAGGCCCTACTTGATGCCCAGATCAACTATGACGAAGTCCAGACAGGTATCGCGTGCTTCTGCAACGGCGACTCGGGCTCAGGCCAACGCGTTTTCTATCAGTTCGGCATGACGGGCATCCCTATATACAACACCAACAACGCTTGTGCCTCAGGATCGAGCGGTATCTACCTCGCTCGCACCCTGATTGAGAATGGCGCTGCCGACTGTATCCTGGTGGTCGGCTTCGAGAAGATGCAGCCCGGCAGCATCACGAGCCCCTGGACTGACCGATCGCGGCCGACGGAGCTCAGCGGCAAGATGATGGATCAGTTATGGGGAACGGCTCCGGGTTCTCTCAACCACCAATACTTTGGAAATGCTGGAAAGGAATACATGAATAAGTATGTAACTCCACTGTACCCAAAGGAGACTGATCTGACCAGCTTCGTGCGTACAGGTATGGAGCCAAGGCCGATGACTTTGCAGAGATTGGCCGTATCAGCCACGAGCACTCGCAGCGTAATCCATACGCGCAGTTCCGCCAGAAGTATACCCTACAGGAGATTCTCGATGCGCCTATGATCTTTGCGCCATTGACCAAACTTCAATGTAGTCCCACAAGCGATGGCGCCGCGGCAGCCGTCATTGTATCCAAGAAGTTCCTCGATGCTCGGCCTCACCTTAATCAAGCCATGCTCATTGCTGGCCAGCAGCTCGTCACTGATAAGCCCGCGCTCTATGCTGGAAGCTGCATGGACTTGATCGGCTATGATATGAGTAAACGAGCTGCCGAAGCTGCGATGAAGCAGGCAGGCATCACCCCAGCTGATGTGAAAGTGTGTGAGCTCCACGATTGCTTTTCGGCCAACCAGCTTATCCTCCTTGAGGCTCTGGGCTTCTCTGAAGTCGGCAAAGCGCACGAGATGGTGCGGAGAGGAGACATTACGTACGGAGGCCAGGTCGTAATTAATCCATCAGGCGGACTCATCTCTAAGGGCCACCCACTCGGTGCCACAGGTCTCGCGCAATGCGCCGAGTTAGTTTGGCAGCTCCGAGGCTGGGCCAATAACCGGCTGGTCGAGGACATTGACGTGGCCTTGCAGCACAATCTCGGCCTGGGCGGTGCTACCGTGGTGACTGTGTATAAGTGCATCGGGGGAAAGAAGAATAGCAAAGCCAGTAACGAAGAGGTAGCGAGAACAACGTGGCACGGGTACAACCCTGCCGTGGAGGCCAGAGGCGTCAATGAGGCTGATGCGGCTAGAGTTCGGAGCAAGACGTGCAGCAGCGAGTGGGCACGATCCGATGTACAGAGTAAGGTAGAGCCACACCTTTGATAGACGCAATTACGAACATATCTATGAGGAGTCTGATGCAAGCAGTACATGTGCGGTTGCAGCATTGATCCAACAACATGATGAAGGATGGTGAAAGTGAACCGACAAGTATTGAGTCGGCTTATACCGTCCACTGAAGAGAGAAAAGAATAAATGGTGTTTTGAGATCAGAGTCCCTTGAAATGTACTTATAGACAAGAGAATACAGTGAGAGCTAAACCGCTTGGAAGTAAACCAATTGACTGGTAAAGAGAAGCAGATCTAACTACAATGGCCCCAGACTTTGAGTATATTTCGAGAACTACATATATACATATACACATACTCACAGCTTAGCTTCCTTCCCCTTGGCCTTCAGAGCTCTAGTCTCCGCTTGGAAATTGGCAATCAATTGGCGTACAGCCAAGTCCAGCAACACATCCTCGCTTCCGCCAGGGATCCTAGCTCCTGGAACTTCACGATAGATGGCTGTCAAGTAGCGCATATTAGTCTCGGGGTCAAGTAGATTGGGTAGTAAGGACGTACTCTCAACAATTTCTCCCTGTCCAGTCCTCGTATAGCCCTTACCGCCAAAGAGCAGCACTGCACAGCGGGCGCACTCATCTAAGACTATACCCGCATTGGCTTTGCTTAGAGCAAGGAACCCTCCAAGTTGACGATCAGCTTCGGCCTTGTCCATGTGTGCCAGCTGGTACACGAGCAACTCAAGCCATGCCGTGTGAGATTCCAACATTGCTGCGCATTTGGCAAGCCTATGGCGGACTACGGGCTGGCCGGTCAAAGGCTAGAAAAAAGGGAGATGTTAGCATCATTAACAACCTTGGCAAGCAGGGCAATGGCATTCATCATCATCAAACGTACCTTTCCGAAGGCCTCTCTCATGAGGCAGTACTCAAAGGCCGTGCTCAGAGCAACTCTTGCCTGTCTCGTGATGCCGACACCGAAAAACATGCGTTCATGGTTGAAGTTGCGCATGATATACTGCATCCCTTGGCCCTCTTTGCCGATGAGGTTCTCACGTGGGACCTTGACCTCATCTAGCTCAATATATGTGGTTCCAGAGGTGACCCCGCCGCCGACCTTCATTCTCCGGCGCGTCACGCCTTCTGTGTTGGACAAGGGGACTGCCATCAAAGAAATTCCCTTGGCTCCAGAGCCTTTTGGTCCAGTTCGAACAGCCATGGTGGCATAGTCGGCCCATATGCCGTTGGTGATCCATTTCTTGGATCCATCAACAATATAGTATTTACCGCACTCACTCAGCTTGGCGGTTGTAGTAATGTTGGCAACGTCAGAACCTGCACTAGATGTACGTAGGATAGTCAGCTCAAGAGTTGCTCTAGCCGAATGAGACGTGGTGCAGCATCGATGTCGGAGGAGGGTGTAATACTACTCACTCGGGTTCAGTAACCGCGATGCATGATCGTGTCTTTCCAAGCAGCAGATCTGGGAGGAGTCTTTCTTGCAACTGCCTGTCCGCATAATGTATCAGAGGCGGCACACCGTAGGCCATGCCGGCAGAGATTGAACCGCTAGGCCCAGACATTCCGGAACGATTCATCTTGGTATAGTGTCAGCGTCCCATTGAGTCGAGGTGCTTGAGAAACAAAGAAAAGGGCAAAGAGGCGTTGGGGAGGGGCAGCGGAAGACGTACCTCATCAGAGTAAATCATACAATGAAGATTATCCCATTCTTCAAGTGCAACGCCGCCAGGCATCTCACTGATACCCAGTTGCCTCAACCATTTGACCGGCAGCGGAGCAGGGAGAGCAGGGAGTACAAAGTTCCCTTTGACAAAGGTGGCAAATAGGTCCTCGGGTACGTCGCCGTTTCTCTCCCATTCTATTGCATGTTTGTGGAGGTTCTCTGATATGAAGGCACGGCACGCGCGCTGGAATCGAAAGTGAGATTCTTTGTAGAAGGGGGAAGGTAGCTCGCGAAGCCAAGACGGCTCTGCCAGCGGAATCTGCGGCGCCATGCTGTTGTTACTGCCCAAAATATTGGTTAGCTCGGGTGGTGAATCCGCGGTCTGGAACTATAAGCTTCAATTGAGAATCACGGATGGGGGAAGTCGGACGTTGCCAATATTCTCGATACAGAAAACTGACATGGAAGCATCCCGCATTTACATACTAAGGACCGAATCCCGAATTAGCCGGATACAGAATGATTCCGAGGTTCAATCGCCAAAACGGTTCAGGCTCTAAGTGCGGATGCAGTAGCATCTCCCCAAAATTGGGTTGGAGATAATCTGCTACAAAGCTCAAGTCGGCGCCGTCTCGTTTGGGGCTGTTCAACCCTCTCGGCACCGAGAATGGCCAAAGCTTGGGTCATGCGCCCGGTCGTCTTGACCCTGGCTAGCCCGGCTTCGGCTCCTACTCCAACCAACACCTTCCCTCCACCGCCCCCTC
>JAAOAY010000603.1:0-38693 GCA_013396255.1 Fusarium sp. NRRL 25303 | reverse complement strand
TGCTGGGGGTTGGCTTGCTGGGGGTTGGCTTTCTGAGGGGCATCACTTGAAGGGTTGTCGCCGTCCGGGTTGTCTTCCAATCGAGGGAATGAAATCATATTGCTGCCTTGCTGAGGGCCGCCTTGCTGAACCTCTGGCGGAACACCTGGCTGCGTAGCATCATTGTTTGGCAACTCGATCTCTTGCGGACGCTCGCCGCCGTCTTGGTTCTCTGGCGGCCCGCCGTTAAGGACTTGCTCCTCGCTTGGCCTGTTGCTCGCGGTTGACACGGCACGGCGTCTTCGGATGCAGAAGTAGCAGCAAATTGGGTAGAAGAACATGATTGTGATGGTATTGATGTGATGATAGAGAATGTGTTGTTTTTGATGGGATGCGTAAGCTTGTTGATGTGATTGATGATGGGCCAAGAAGAGAATGATGTTTGGTTGATGTTTTCGTGGATGAGTAGATGGATGCTGTTTCTAATGTAGGTACTTGGGTCACAGAGGGCGCTGCTCACTCTTGCCTCGAGATCGAGGTGGCGGCAAATGGGTACCAAAAAAGGAAAGTCGGACTCGACGAAGGGGAACGAAAGGGAAGGTGTATTGGCTTCTGTCTATCATCCAGGAAGGGCACACTCGTAGCTACCTTGCCCAGGTCTTCGGTTTATCCTGCTGAATATTCTTGTTTCGAGGTCCTCAAACTCAACAGTCAGAATCAAGCGTAGCAGTTGGAGGTTTGAGGGCGCTTACTCTTCGTGTCGGATCGTGGACCCGCGTGCGCTTGCGTGCACACTCCGCGTTTATGGCCTGTAGAAGGTGAGTAACTTTTCCGCATCTCACTTAAGGCTTCAATGACCTTGCTATTAAATGATTAATCCCGCCAAGTCAGGATAGAGAGCGTTCGGATCGCTCGCGGGTTGGGTGGTGGTGGTGGTGGGCTCCCGAGTCGTCTCGTTGTTTTCTCCGACGGTTCCCTTTTTGGGAATGTCGTTTTCCCCGACAACAGTCTCGTCGTCTCCAATGACCGTCTCATCGTCATCAAGGGCTTGGACTTGATCGATTACGTTCTCTGTCGTGGCGGTGGCGGCGTCGTCCTCCTGCGCCTTCAGGACAGACCACGGGATTTCGGTGGATGTCATGTTGACGCCCGACCCGTTGGGGGTGACAGCAAAGATCACACTGATCTTGCCACGAGGCAAAATATTGTAAGCGTCCATCAAACTCCCAGGGTTGTCGACAATTGCAGAGTATGTGCCCCCGAGGCCAGGGACTTTGGCGACGACGTTCTCCTGACGTCCCCCTCCAGGAGAGTTGTTCACCAGTCTTAAGCCAGAAGACTTCTCGCTGTTTACTCCCTGGAGGGTCATACTCTCCACGAAAGTGAGTCCTTTCGGTTCTGGAACCGGTCGGGCGTGTTGGTTGTCAGCTTGGCTGGAACGCTTCATAGCAGCGAAATTTGGGATCTTGGGGTGAGTCATCTCGAAGGCTGTGAAGAGAAATGAAAGGGTTTGTTTGTTGAGAAGTGATGATCAAGTTCTTTGCTCTTTACCTGTGGTTTCAAAGTGTTGAGTGTGTGCGAAGGAGGAAATGGGAGGTTGTGTGGTGAAGTAGTTGAAGTAGGGGACTACGCCCTATTGTTCAGGAGCTCGGTGAATCTCCCACCAAAACCCCATTCTAGAGCTCGCAACTGGCACGCAGCCGCCCAGCAAATCTCTTCAGCAACAATAGAAAGCGTGAAATACGGTTCATTACGTCTAATCAACATGTGTGGATGAGAACAATGAATTCAGAATATCACCAGTTCTTTGCTATCACCCCAGCTTCTTGGGCTGTTCTCGTGAACAGATAACAAGTTCAGAAGCCCAAAGACCCTGGGGATAGTACAATTCAATGCAGATACTACTGATGCCTCGCGGATCTTGTTACTCGGACTCTCGAAGCGAAATCGCTACAGTTCATCTCGAATCACAAAACTACATGCGCCTCTTCGTCTTCGGAGACGCCTATCTAATGTTTACATACAGTTCTTGCTTTACTACCTACGGCGTCTTGGACTTGGGAGAGTAATATTGACAATAAATCGCACGTCCCACCGCAATGAAGCTTGAGGATGATAAAAGAGCGCTCAAGCTATGTTACGCTAGTCTCTGTTCTACAGCTTTGTAATGGTCAAAGAATACCTCGTTCTACCCCCTGAGCCAGGTGGTTCAAAATCTAGTTTGCCAAAACTCATCGCTATTCTTCTCATCCCTACGTCCCTTCATCTTGCGAACCTTTTCCATTTCTCCTTGGAATTCGTTCCATACTCCACTGGGAATCCAAGTCCAGTTACAGACAGTGGTCCCCCCGTTTCCCAAACGCTTCAAATGCGTATACACACCATATACCGTCTTTTCTTGACTGAAGAGGTAGTCCCAATCGATCACCGCAAGATTTAGGTTGGGGTTGAAAATTTTCTTGGTCATAAAGTCGTTTAGCAAGGGCAACTCTCCCTCTTTCAATTTCCTTCCGGGCTTGGTTGTAAAAGCCACTTGGTGTGAATATGCGCGCAGCAGGTCTCGGGACATCTGCTTGTAGTTTTCGTAATTCACAGATTCCCGAATGGTGGCCAATTCCATTACTTCCATACCGTTCGCGCGTAAGATTCTGTCGATGGCCTGACTGAAATGCGACAAAAATGCGGATGCAAGTGTGACAACCCGAATGCTACCATCAGCCAAAGGGGTCATGGCACGATCCTCGCCGTCATCGGCATCAATCATACTCGCTAGGCCTGCGGTTGCCCATAGAGTGCTGCGGTGTACCCAGGAGCCGGGGTCGCATACCAGAGAACATTCTTTTAAGCATTTTTGTATAGCTGTCTGAGTACCCGAGTCAAGCCTCTGAACATGGAGCAGTTCCAGAGATTCATTTCCCGACATTAACAGCGCGGCAAAGTGTACTCTTATCATGGTGATCAAGGGGCTTGATTCCAAGGTGAGGAAATGGGCGATACGCGAGTCGTAATCGATTTGTGGCAAGAGAGAATGGAATGCGTGGCCGTTATTTAATCTTGGTGGTAATTTGGGTCTATCTTGCGGACTCAGCGTAAGTCCTTGGAAGATAAAGCGATCGCCAATGTGAGTGAAAACATCATCTTTCCTTCGAACAATTTTCAACAAATCCCAAATGGTACCAGGCCATTGCGTGTAATCTAGGAGGGCAGCCATGAACCCTTCGGCGTGTTCATTTCGGATTTTCATTCGACGTTCTGTTGCGCGATGCTTGGTGAAGTGATCAAGGCACAGAACATCGGGAGAATGATAACTCTGAGACCGATAAAGCCATGACAACTGCTGAAGTTTTTCCGACTCTGAGATCCACAGAAATGTATGCAACAGCTGATGAGAGCGGCGATCGAAGATGACTCGCCTGACCGTAGGACTCGCAAAAATGCTGACAGAGTAGGAGGGGGGCAAGAGTTCTGCTATTCTCGCGTTTGCATTCAGGTGAATCATTTGCAGCTTGAGTCCGGGCTCTTTCACACCTGGTGGAAAGGAAGTATAGTGCCCATTTGTGGTGCTCATTGTGATCCAAGGATCCCATTGCGATGGCACCGTGTTCCCTTCATCCTGGTCCTCAGCATCATACATTGCGTCCCGAAAACGCAGGCATATAGTCCCAGAGTTATTGGACACTGTACCATACTTAAGCAGATCTGAGGGCATTTCCTTGAGAATCACGGGCTGTGCTGGCTCTCGTTCATATTTTGCAAGCAAGAATTCGGAAACACCCGTGAAGAGGCTAGAGTATTGATGGAATAGCTGTTTCGTGACTGGGTGGATGCTTTCCCACGATACAGTTGCAATCTTTATATGCAATGCACGTTGGATACTTGTTTTTCGTAGGGCGAATGACGTGATGGTAGCCAATGTTAGGGCATATTCCGCCGAATAGTCAGGGTCAGCCTCGATGAGAAAGATTATTCGGTCTGCCTCTGCGTCGGGCATTGTCTCCTATTTTCTCTCCCGGTAGCCAATAACGAGACTTCCTACAGATTCACGGTATGTCTCAACCTTCAGCTTAGGTTGATGTTGGCCTGGCTTGAGTTCATGGTTCGGTGACCAAGTCCCTCGACCTTCAACCACTACATTCCTCTTGAAGTCGGGAAGAACCTGAACAATAATGGTGCGGCGGTGGTCCAAAATTCGAGGCGATTCGATGATTTTCCGTGGTAGTCTGATCGCCTTGCGTGAAGCTGGAGGCCCTTGTATATGAGCAAAGGTCAGGCGTTCGTTTTGGTTGTCGTCAATGGCCCATGTGACAATGTCGTCAAGCCGCCAAGGGTCGTTCATGGTTGTGATAATTGGGTAGAAAATAGATGTGTTGTGATAGAACGTGATGGGGGTCTATTGATGCCGCTTAGTGTAAGATGGATGGACGGATTAAAGAATGAGTATAAGATGGATGGACGGGTTAAAGAATGATGGTGTTTGATCGAAGTCTTCTGTATCATGTCAGTGTTGGAAAGCTGCCTCTAATACCTTGCCCTGGTGAGGAAGGAAGATGAAAATTGTTTTGGGCGCTGCCTCGAGGAAAGAACTTGCGGCCAGATGACGATTGTACTGCCCCAGGTCAAGTAATACTTACTAAGGTACAAGGAACCATACACAATCGAACAAAAACTCCTAATAATTTTGTTCATCTGCACTCACTTTGATCACTTTGCTTGGTGTTTCTGGGCCCGGCAATGACCTCAAATCTCAACCCCAATCAACCACAGCTGTGCCGCCACTGAGCACAGCTGTGCAATTGGCAACTGAGCCGTGGATTTCCTTTGAAACACATCTCGCTACTTTTTTCCAGGGCCTTTCTACTACAAGTAAAGCTTCCGCGGATGAGTGACGTTGAATGCGATTAGTAGGTTGGATGCACTGCCACCACCAATTATGGAACCAACTTGTTGGCGAGGCCGCGCGGCCATCTTAGCCCTCGGCAGCATTTAAACTTCGAACCCTCCCGCGAAACCGTTGTGAGTGAGATTTCGAAGGCTTTTGGTTCGTTGGTCTTTTGAACTTTGTGTACCTTGGTTCAAATCCATGGCTGTCACAATAACGACGAGCAGTCAGGCGAGTGCCTGTACTGATTTGTTGTTGGCCTCGACTTACACGAACAAGCCTCTCCCTTCAGCCCAACTGAACAATGGCACAACTGCACAACTGCACAACTGCACAACTGCACAAGGCTCTCCTCATCTCCAACCCTTCACAACGAAATAAGGCCAAGAGCCTTTCAACCTTGCCCGGATGACAACCCGAAGCCACACCTTGAGACGATTAAGCTTATTTGAACCAAGCGAGTCCCCTAGCGAGTCCACCAATCATGCACCAAAATCTCACCCACGGAGTCTTGACCCCCTTGTCGACGCATGAGATGGCGATCGTTACGGTGGCTTACAGGGGTTAGCACCCACTTTCCGGTCCCCGGCAGGGCCTGAAGCTACGGTGACTGTCACCCGCGTGTACCGATTGGTATACTCCCCACGACGTCATGAATCTGATGCTTGCAAGTGCAGCTCATCCAAGACCACATCACCGACTTTTCTATTTGACGTTCTTCTTCTTCAATTGTATTCTTCTCTTTTCATTCCTAAGGCGCCTATCTTTCGTCTGTTCATGAGAGACTCTGTTACTCAGGTTTTCCAGATTGGTGCCCGTCGAGGCAAAAACACGGTCACGCGCCCACTTCCCTTCCCTCTGGATGTCCTTTTCCTGCTTCTCTGCGCTCTCTGCTCGACTTCTCTTCTTCAACTCATTCTTCCTCCTCTTCGATCTTTTCGCCGGCCTTCTTCACCTTGGATCTGCTACATCGATTCTTGCCAAGCTTTCATTTCAGCACAAAGCGCACCAGGCAACGCCCCTTTGTTCACTTGCAGCTTCGCCCCTGCCAAATTCAACAATTCCGCGGAAACACACTCACCCAACCACCACCGACAGTCACAGCCACAGCAAAAGACAGCAAAATCTGTCATATCCCACTCGGCCGAGAGATTATCAATCCCTTCCTATCTAATCTCATTTCCAAACATCCAACAACCTTGCAGTTCTATGGGTCAATATGACGCCGGTGTGGATCAACAACTGGATCCCGGTTCTCTCGGCTTGGGAGGACTCCAATATCAGTGGCCGAGAAGAGAACTTCTCTGAAAGGGGTTTCTCCTGCGAGGCAAGTCTCAGGTAAGTTATCATAAACTATGGGAATATGAGGAGTTTGTTCTGACATCTTTTGCTTAGGAAATAAACTCCTCAATCGGTCCCCGAGGTGCATGATATCTTACCAAAGTCTCGCCGGTTCTGAGTTTTGTTGCCTCCCTAAACAAACTGTTCACGGTGATGAGGTTAACACTTTCAAGAAGTTGCTGTTAGTTTGACGTTTATTCGTGTGGCTACTTGTTGCTTCTGTCTCGTGTTCGCCTCAACACACCAAGATGTTGAGAATCCTTCCTCCAACGACCTTCGAGAGACGCCCTCCAACTCGTGCGGCTAAATCATGTTCCCCGCCTTCTTGGAGTCTTCCGCCCTTGCAAGCTTATATCTCCACCTGGCGGCCTCCCATCTGAGCGACTAGAGACAGCCCTACTTATATCCGAGCATCTCACGCCCAGAATTTGCCATGTAGTCAAGGTTTCAACTTCAATCGCCAAGATGTACAGCCTCCCTCGGATTCGATTGATACCCTTGGTATCACTTCTCTCGACAACGGCAACCCGAAACCCATTCTAATCTATCCCAACTCCGAAACTCGGTATCTGTCGTATCTCGCCAGCGACTTGTATCGTTAATCATGTATCGAAACTCTTCCAATGCGACTGATCGGTGTCAACTTCTGCGCGATGGCAGCATTGCTTCCATTTGTTCTGTTTTCGGCTCTGATCCTGGATTGAGCACCATTGACATCAACCTGGTGCATCCTCTCTGGACATCGTGGCTGGTGTCGAGAAGATCTTTAGCCTCTGGTTGTGTCGGGTAGTGCCCGGCCAACGTCCAACGAGGCAAAGGCAAAGCTACCTTTCATGGTGTCGTTCAGTGAGCTCAACGCCTTCAAAAACTCCGTTCTCCTTCCGCTTCTTGGTATCTCTTTTTACGAATTCGCTGCCAGACTCCTTAACCATATTCCCTCGATGGACTGTGCTGTCAAATATGTACGTTGGTATGGATACTTGTTGTGCTGTGTTCCAGCCGTACCCGTTCTTCTGGCTTCACGGAGATGTCGAACTTATCCGACTGGGGGTTGTACGTGACGACGCTGGCGAACTCTGCCCTAGTATTGACGGGCTCGGTACACGAAGGCTATCGGCATTTGAATGCGTGCGGTGGTGCTTGTTCTTGTCAGGTTCTTGATGTACGCTCGCTGTCGCAAGAACTGAGAGTTTATCGAGGGGATTGGAGTCTGGCCTACCCTGACCGAGGACGAGAGCTGGCAACGCTGGCAGAATGGGCGGTTGAGGTCGGGGTTGCAACAGCGGTTGCCGCTGCTCCACTGGTAGAGGAAGTGTTGGTCCACTAGGAAGACCAGCTTTACGAGCGTCTCTCTTGATCCCTACGACGGCGTCCACCACATCTCGAGTACTCGTCTTCTCTGGTGCGATATGGGGAGGCGGTAACGTGGACCTCGGGGGTTCTGCTGAGTGTCCTCTTGATAGAGGTTGAAGAGGAATCTTGGGTGCTGCGGCGAGAAGTGGTTGACCAGACGTTGACTGTGAAATCGTTGCCTTTGCGGCTTCTGAAGCGGGTTGGTCTGGAAAGCTCTGCAAGAACTTTTCAACGTCCTCATTAGTGATGCCGTGGTACCCCAGCAGGATTTTTAGGCGTGAGTTTTCGACAGCAACACTGCGAGCTGCTTGTTGCATCTCCAACGTCGCCTCAACACCTCGGCGCTCATAGTCTTGAAGCTTCTTCTGCAGACCTTCGACATACTCCTTGTGTCGTGCACGGGACCGTCGTTGGTTGTCACGAATCCGGACAGCTGATGGGTTGGTCGAGCCCTCCTTCTGCAGGGGAATGTGTCAGACAAAGTACACTGCAAAACAGGACGAACCCAGCTGGCGACAAAGGCCAGCAAGATGAGGATCAGAACTCACCTTTCCTCCTGTCATATTGGCAAATACAGTTCATCTGGATGCCGATCCAAAGTCTAAGCTACGTCAATGATGGCGGCGAAAGCCAGCCCATATGAGACTTGAGCTCTTCTTGATGTAGGTACCGTTTGACTCGCCAAGCAGGACGCGCGTTGATGGCCAAGCACTGACTTCTTGGCGAAAGATCCATGTCCTGACGGTGCAGATCCAGCCGATGTCAAGGAACGCTAGCGCCAGTCATGTTTAAACATATTGAACCATGGCAACCCTATCACGACTTCGTGCATTGCATTGCTCAATCAGACCTGTTGACTTTATTGGTCTTTTTTTCGAGAGGAGCTCCAAAGCTTAACACACTCAGAGTTTCATGAAGCTTTCTACAATAATTACAGCATCTCACAGCGACTCGGCAACATCACGCAAAGACTCAAATTGCAAGCTGCCTGTGAAACGTTGCTTACAGGCAGAAGCTGGTGGATACACATGTCGAGTTTTCCGCCCTAACCTCCCTTGACTGAATAAGACCCGAGTGTTACAGGGAGCTACAGGGAGCTCTGTCTCTGATTGCGGGATGCCCAGAGGACTAGGCGCCCCATAATTCTCAACGCATTGCTGGGCTCGCAGCTGCTGCGCCACGGTCTTTCGGTCCAGCCGACCGCCAAGCCAGCCTCTCGGCTCCTCATAGCCGATTAAGCTGCGATGTTGACGATTTAAGGTGATGAAGGGCAAGCTTGAGACCAATCTCCTTGGAGGAGAGACCACTGTTGCAGGGTCGGTGAGCTCAGGGACAGAATGTCGATTGATGAGTCTAGGCCCTGCAAGGTTTGCCAAGACCAGGTCTGAACTCCTTGGGCGTTGGAGCTGTCACTGAAGGATTCCCCTTCGTCGAAACAATATCTGTTGGGTTTACGAGCTGACCAAACGATGACATGGTGTTCTTGGCCATGCTGAACCGAGGCTGAATACACCATCCATCAATGATCAGCCTGACCAAGGAGTTCCCTACAAACGACAAAAACCCCGTAGGAGTTTCCGCACTCGATAGACAAGGCAAGCGGAGCCCACTGTCAGAGTGTCAAGGTCAAGAGTCGAGACCTCAGCAGCCAAGACTTGGCTCCAATCGATCAAGACTGTTCAACAGCTACAACTTGCACAAAGTGGCTGTGTACGTGCCGACTTTCCCATATGCCCCGCGGTCCCGCTTGGCAAGTCTCATGAGATAGATATTACCGCCGGCCAAGTACGAGCGTTGTATTATCAGCGATCCAAGATGATTCCACTCCACGGAAATTGCTCCCTATCAGCATCAACCACCCCGGCACTGTCTGACTGAATGGCGTGCGCTAAATCCGAGCTTCGTCTTACAGCCAACATCCTTTTCCTGCTGGCTAGCTAGCTCCCCACACTCCCAGACTCAGCCGGCAGTCCTTATTTACCGGGTTTAGAGCGGCTAGTATACGAAGGTCTAAGAGGCACAGGAACACTTGAATGTCATTCGTGACTTCGTACACAAGGTTTGTCAATCTGGATAAATTGTGCCGTGCAAAGCTTTACTTGTTTCGTATGTGATTTGCGCAAGTCCCGATCAACCACGTGGAAATACATCAGCCCACTGGATCAATATGAGCAAATTTCGGTCTTTTACGAGTCACAAGGTACTGCGTACTTGTCAAGGGATTGGGAATACTCATTCATTCGGGTCATTGTTATTTCCGATAAACGACCTTTCTTGGCATATGCTCGTTCATGTTCTCGATTTGGGTAGTATTGTCCAAAGTTCTATTTCCTGTTTTGTTTCAGGACTTTTGGGGGTATCATTATTACGCTTGAAAGAATCTTCATCTCCATCCCCATCTCCATCAACTGCCAAGTCAAGTCTATGTCACTGATCTGGACCATGTCTTGGCGATCATCCTATGCAATCTCCTTTCCACTCATCGTGACTCGCTCTTTTTCTTGCATCGCAGCCTTCTTCATACTTATCGTAGTCGCCTGTTATTTGTCATAGCTTACTTGAAAAGCCGCTTTCCAGTACGGGTCGAGAAGCGCTCAACTCCATCGCCCTGCTGGGCATGCCAGAGTTGCTGCACACCTACACCACGGCTCTCTCCAGATAGTCTGTAGCGGCGCCAGGCCTCGCGTAGATGATCAGGCCGGAGGGGACCGCGCTTGAGATCAATCTCTTCCTCTGTTGCGGCAGGATCGTCGTTTGTCGATGGGGGAGGCGTAGGTAGTTCGCTTTGCTTCTCTCCTGCATGGATCCATTCTCCCTGTACATTGCGAGCGGCTTCGATGATCTCACCAGCGAAGAGCTTGGCGACGGCTTTCACAGCTGTGCTCACGTTCTGCGGAACCGACTGAGAAACCGTAGCGTTGACAACCTGTAAACGTCAGTATCAAGACTTGACTCTGCGTAGAGATGACATACTCGTTTGACGACACTATCAGCCAATTTAGCTGCACGCCAGAGCTCGTATCGGTTATATTGCTGAGAGTCAAAAGCCTCAACAAGCATAGCTCGCAGTCGAATCTCTTCCTGCTTCTGCTCCTGCGTTCTCGCAACAACATCCTCAAGCGCCATCTCAGCCTTCTCATCATCCTCATCGTCATCCTCCTTCTCACCGCCCTGTCCGCTCACAGCAGTAGGCGCCCGTCCTCCAACAAGACTCGGCGTCTGCTCACGAGCATCATCTGCCTTGGCGTTCTTCGCCTTGCGGCCGCGTTTCTTCTTGGGCGCTCCGCTGGCTGTCGTGCTGACTGCGCTGCCGCTCACGTGCGACTGGGCATCCACGGAGGGAGACCGCGGGAATGGAGATCGTGCTTCGGGGGGGAAGGACGTTTGGCGGAGAGGATGAGCGGCGGAGCTGGTTGAGACGGAGGTTTGGGAGGGCTTGCGGCGCTTGTGGGGAGGCGCAGAACCGTCGAGGGTTGGTGGGCGCTTCTTGTTGGGGATTTGAGCGGGTGATGGGTAGGGAGGCGACATTCCTGATGGAGAGGTTGCGTAGGGCGGAGAAGCCATGGTGATGATCTCGAGATGTGGTGAAAGGGAGAGGTTCGAAATGAAAGGCGCTGTGACTAAGCAATGCGATGCAGCAACAGCAACAACGACGTGTTCCGAGAAGGCGTTCTTCCAGAAAGATACGTATTATCGATATCGGCGTTTTTCGCAAAGTCGTTCACAAGATGGCGTCTCTCGTCGTCACGGCTTTCGGAGGATGATCCGGAGCATCAGGCACACAACGCGTCTGCTATTCCGAACGGACGTGATGGCCAGTCACGTGCGGATCCACATGATCGGACCCACGGCGCCAACGACCGTTTCTACTGGCATTGTCCAGTGGACAACGTCCACTGAGACAAACGCTGCCAGGCCGTTGACGTCAAAACAGCTCGTACTAGGCAACTGATAAGATAAAGCAGAAAATAATTGCAGCAGACGCCCATTCCCCGCGAATCCCGTGGAGCCCCTCTAATTTTTTCGGCGTTTGGATCCGGTCATTGGCTTGCATCTGGCGTGAGAGAGACATTTGGACCCTGACTCAAACAATTCGGTTTCCGTACTGTTTGGCTTTGGGCTTGTTTGAGTCTTGTCGTCAATCATCGCCTGCTTTTTTACTTGACTCATAAGGATACCTAGTACTTAATTCCCCTCTTTCCCCTCAATCAATATCTTTTCTCCCTCTCTCAATTCCCATTTACTCTTCTTCAGTTCACATCGCCACCATGCCTTCCTCCGAAGACGGAAAGAAGAGATCCCACGACGTCGCAAGCATCTCGGGCTCCTCGTCCAGCAGCGACGACTCCCGCAGGCGCCGCCGCGAGCGCAAGGAGAAGAAGAGAAAGAACGGCGACGCTGTCGCTGTCGCTGTCGCTGTCAATGGCGCAAAGCCCAGCGCTTTCGCCCAGCGTCGCAATAGCTTGGCCAAAGCTTCGCGAGATCCCCGCGATGAACCTCTCCCCCGGAAGCGCCGCGCTGCAGCACCCCAGAGCGTTCCTGAAGAAGACGGCGCCCTGGTGAAGATTAGATCTCCTAGTCCTGTCATTGACTTTGACGGGCTCAGTCGACCCAGTATGTTTTTACCTTGGCTGGTCGGTGGTGCTGGTAGTGGTTGCGCTTACTGACGGTATTAGGTCGTGGCACGAGAGAGCGCAGAGAGGAGACGGAGGAGCAGCAGGCTGCTCGATTGGAACGTATGAGCGGTGCCGTGCGCACTATTCTAGAGTGTGTCGGTGAAGATCCCGATCGCGAGGGTCTTCTCAAGACTCCAGAGCGCTACGCTAAGGCCCTGCTCTTCTTGACCAAGGGATACCAGGACAACATTGAAACCATGGTCAACGAGGCTCTATTCCGAGAGGGACACAGTGAAATGGTCATTGTCAAGGACATTGAGATCTTTGTAAGTTCTTTTCGTCACTCAATTGCAAAATATGTAGCTAACAATTCCCAGTCTCTGTGCGAGCATCATCTCGTACCATTCACTGGCAAGGTTTGCGCTCCTCCTCCGAAATCGCACGAGAAATCAAACAAACAGCTGACTTTTTCCCCTTTCCCCGCAGATGCACATCGGCTACATCCCCAACGAGACCGTCATCGGCCTATCCAAGCTCCCCCGAATCGCAGAGATGTTCGCCCGCCGTCTGCAGATCCAAGAACGCCTCACCAAGGAGGTCGCCCACGCCATCATGGAGATCCTCAAGCCCCAGGGCGTCGCCGTGGTCATGGAGTCGAGCCACCTGTGCATGGTGATGCGTGGTGTCGAAAAGACGACCACCAGCACCATCACGAGCTGTGTCCTTGGCTGCTTCGAGAAGAAGTCCAAGACGCGCAATGAGTTCCTCAACCTTATTGGTATTAACCGATAAAGTCTATACGGTCGCAAACTAGGCCGAAGCAATCTTCAACATGCTTATGATGGAAACGATAAGCCTATGAAGAACATTCATCATGTATAGGAAGGGTGCATCTCATGAGACGTGCACTGAGTACCATCACCATTGATTTGTCTGCATTTTCGGCGTTACGGTTCAGGAAAGGTTCTCCTTCAAAGGGCGGTTTTGGGACAAAAGAAAGAAAGAGGCCATGTCTTCAACAAATTCGGTCGGGTCCAAGTTGTCATCAAATTTTCTAGGAAAACAGGCGGGTAGAGCGTTTATTAGCCATTGTCCCATTAGATGTCCGGGCTCAACGCCCTGGAGAATATCATAACCATGTTTAGAGCTTTGAATGAAATCATCTCATTAATAACATAACGTAGCTGCCCATTGTTTATGTAACATAACCTGGTCTGAAAACCAGTACAACCTCCTGTAAGGTGTGGTATTCTCTGAATTGCCCATCTCAGACGCCCTTGTATGGATCTCGTACAAACAAACTTAGCTCAAAGAACAAACACCATATGGCACAACCGACCCGGCCTGACTCCTTTTCCTTCTTGGTATTTTTAAACCGAACGAAAACGCCTTCACCCCTTGTCATCCCCTGCAAACTCATTCCCCGTCTAGAAGAGCGTCCATCCCATTTCTCTCCTTTTCCAAGGACGCTGTGGTCATGGTGACATCTCCCCCGGCATCGATCTTTTTCTCGTCATCTTCGTCTTGGTTTGTCATCTCCTTGAACATCTGATCCACGTTACCATCTTCCTGCTTGATCATTTCTTCGTCCATCGGGTTAGATACGCGTCTCTCAATGGATCCACGTCCGGTTCCCCAAACATTGGGTCCCCACATGGCCTCGGCTTGTTTTCTACCTAATTCGGTCCTCGCAAGAATCTCCAAAGCTTTACTCTTCTCAGCGTCGGTTTGGAAGTTGAGACCATCGTCGTGACCTTGAAGAATTCTGTCCTCCAAAGACATTGACGAGTAGTCAACTACCAGCTGTGGACCGCCAGCTCCGAGGGGCCCAGCATGCATTCCATTGCCCAGGCTCACCGAATTGGTTCTTGAATGGCCTGAGGACTGCGATTCGCGACGGTCTCCGTGGCTGTTAGGGCTGCCAGCTTCACCGGAACGTGGGTAATATCCTGACCCTCCATACCCGGATCCAATTCCACCCGTAGAATGCGAAGCTGCCGCTGCTGCGGCTTCAGCGTTGGCTGCCTTCCGGCGCAGACTGTTCGCCTTTCCTCGGGCGTGCTCCGGCAAGTCGTCGGGATTGTCAACGCCGTATTCAACCAACATCTTCTGTAGTTTTGTCGGTCGTGGTTTTCGTGTACTTCTGGACTGTTCCTGGATCGGCGGAGCTTCGGGGGCCACAGGGCACCATTTATGGAGTTCTTGGCGGAAGAAATTGGTCTCGTATGTGAGCAAGACCTCCGCCCCCTCAATCTTGCGCAGATAAAATCGTTGCGTCTCTGCCTCGGCTTCCGTAGACAACAATGGGTTGCAATAGTTAGCAATATGGTTTCGGAAATTCTGTGCGTTGTCGATGATTTTGTTGAGAACCTCCTCTTCCTCAGGTTGGAAGGGCAATGTTGCCATTTCCTCAGCAAGGGCCAGCAACTCCTCCAGCTTCGGTCGCGAAGCATCTCGGGGAATCTTCATCCGCCAGTCACAGATCGGGCAAGTATACTTATCATCCTCCTTGACCTTGCCACGGGCAATCTTGAGACATTTGTAGTGATACCTAATGGAGTTAGTAACGTATAAAGCATTCTCGTGACAACTTACCATTCATGGCACATCTCGCACTCAATCATCATTCCCGCCTCGACCCTTCTGCAAATACAAAAGACTTGTCGGGAACGACTTTCGTCCCATTTGCTGGATCCTTGCTCGGGGCTGACCTCTCTTGAAACTGGCTCCCCGGGCATTCGAGGCGTGTCGTTTTCGATGTCGAAGCAATCCATGTTGCGCTCTAGTACATACTCAAGATGACTCTTGAGGATATGCAAAGGGGCGTTGGATTTACCGAAGAGTTTCTTGCCTTTTCGCATCCAATCCTCATGACGCTTGCGTTCGTTTTCGAGCTCAAGAGTTCCATCGGGTTTCGAGTTAAGGTCTTCCAATCTCTTCTGGATCTCTACGACTTCCGAATACTTGGGTCGATCATGCAAATCGGGGAGCCGACACCGGTCCAATAGTGAAACTATCTGGCGTTGGGCTTCGCGTTGCTTGTGGAGGATTTGATCGACTGCGCTCAGAGTCTCCTGCGAAACCGGAAGCACGTTGATCTGCACTTGACGCGACAGTGCTTCAAGCTGCGGGTAGTGAACAAACTCGGCAACAATCAGTTCCTTGGCTTTCTTCTCCCATTGCTGACCAGCGTGCATCTGGTCGCGATAGTAGGTCAAATGGTCGTTGTATGTTGGAATGCCAAGTTTGCACCCTTCTTCAATAAGATCCTGGACTTCTTGAAGAGTCATATACACTCCTCGGTTGGCGAAGGCCTTCTCATTCCATTCTGACTGCTCTAGCACCTTCACCAATTGGTCAACCTCAGGAATGTCCACATTAAAGCCGCGCCCTTCTTCGAGGAGCTCCTTGACCGTCTTCTGTGACAAGGTGGAGGTGTTCCTCAAAGCCTGCGCTGCAGTAGTCTGGAATTGTTTGACAGCCTCGGCGCGCTCTTGAAGCTGGAAAATCTCTGGACAGTCAAAGCCAATGTGTTCCGCTTCGTCGAGAAGTCGATAGATGTTTGACACATTCCGAGATTCTCTCTCTTTCTGGTCCTGCTCAGAGTTGCCGATCGATTTTCGCATGCTTGATTGCCAGGCTTTGTCATTCTTATGTCGGTTTTGCTGCTTTCTTACAATGAAGTTTGTTGCCTCTCCCACCCAATCATTGCACCGATTGACGAAATCCTGAAGCACAGGAAATGAAGGGAGGGTGTAAGGAATGCGCTCGCCTTCATGGAGGAGAGCACGTAATGATTTGAGCGACGGCCTTGCCTCTTCTTCAAGTAATTTGTCGTACTTTTCCTCCCAAAGCTCGGGAGTTTGTGCTTTCTCCATCACCTTGCGGTAGATCGCACCCATGTCTTCGTCCGCTTTTCTGAAGAAAAGGATGTGTCCTTCGCCTTGGAATCGAGCTTGCTCGGGCAGATCACAGCAAGCATGGTAGCCTGCGTGAAGCAGACAAAGAACCTTGCCTGACTGAAGGCACTTGAAGCGCGACAGGTACGAGAAAGCCTTGCAGTAACTGCAACACTGCTCGTCTTCGTCTTGGACATCTTCGTCTTCTATCTTAAGTGTCAAAGAACATGTATCTTCGTTGCCTCCTCCTATTTTACAGTGATGAGGTGCTGTTTCAAGATGTCTCGCGACAAATTGTTCCCTTTGATACAACTCTCGTTTGTGTATGCGATCGAGGGCAGGTGCTAGCCATTTCGCGGTCTGAATGGTTAGACCTGTTGCAGCACTTTCCGCGGCGGTCCAGAGAAGCTCATCGTGAGAAAAGCATGGTTGCCTGCGGAAGAGTTGCAATCGCTCAACACCAGCCAGTCCAAAAGGTTCCCAGTCATGTGGGGCAAAGTTGACAGCCTCGTTGAAGTTGAATCCGTGGTTGAAACCAGCGTGGTAAGCCTGCGGGAATGTAATAACGAGCTGACCAGCTCTCTGGTCCAGAGCGTATACACGAACTCCTGCCTTCTTTAATTGTTCGGGGGTCAAGAGCGTGACAAGCTGGAAGAGTAGATCTGGTTGAGTTTCGAACAACTCTGGGACGGCTTCCTTCATGGCGTTCTCAAACTTTTCAGCGTCCTCGCCTGGGATACCGTACCAAGTCTTGGTTGCGCCAAGGTGCTGGTAGTTGGCAGAGTAGGCATAGTGATCCTCGTTGTGCCAGCAGAATGTCGAAAAGATCATACCGACATAGACCCAGGGAACTGTCATGCCAGAGATGTCGGATTTGATATGTCTGAACAGACTCTCCGGATGGAAGGGAAGAACGTTGAGGTTCCAAGGATCAGTCGCATACGGGTTTTGAGGGTGTCGTTCTGCTGTCGGAAATCCTGAACCGTGAGTTGTGCAATGGATATCGGCTCCGTACTCGACCTCAACCGTCTCTTCCAGGTCGGCAACCAATCTCCAAAACTCGGTTTCAACATCCTCCTCGGTGACAGGTCGATGGCAGTTGAGCTCGTGGTCGAATGGCATCTTCTTCTCAAAATAGCCCTGCTTGAAGTCGTTTGCCTTTTGCTGGAACTGCTTTAGCGAGTAAAGACCTCCCTCCTCGAATCCGAACTGGCCATCTCCGACCAGACATCGTGCGCAGTTCCATTCGTTATCCGGCTTCCGTTTCAGTGGTGGGTCGAGGCATGCTGGGTGGTAGGAATGGTCGCAAGACTCGCAAATCAGTAGGGAGCCAGAATCTTCACCATTACCACAAGTTTCGCATTTCTACAAAGTCAGCGTATCCCCCTTTGACGGTGACTTGACTTACCTCGCCTGGTGGTGGTGGCTCTTCCCGCGGAATCCTGGGCACTGAAGGACGGAATGGCGTCATGTGCGATCCAGCCACAGTGGGGACAGCATCTACGACAGAAATGTTAGCCCATGATCATATAGCCAATGAAAAGCTGGATCGGTCATCGCAGCTAAAATCCCTGCGTATGTTCCTCAAGTCGGAAACGGAAATGCTCTACGTTGCGACAACGTAGATTGACAGCAGGGAAGAGAAATCCAACAGTCATCACTCACCCTTCTTGAGTCGCTTGCTGCGGCGGCCGCTAGCCGCTTCAGGATCCTCCATATCGATGTCCTTTCTGGCCGATTCAGATGAGCTTTCGCAGCTAAGTTGACGCTTCAATGCTGTTTCTTTTAAACTTGAAGCCCGATTATCTGGAGTGTTCTTTGTGGAAGAGGCAGGGCTGTCAAATCGCTTGGGGTCAGGGGTGAAGCTCTTTGGCTCACTGGTCACACTGCGATTGACACTTGTGAAGCCAGCATTCGCGGGAGTAAACCCGCCCGAGTTGACTGCTGTAAATCCACCAGATGTTGGAGCTTGAGAGGGTATGGCATCGGGCATGGGCGTGTCGCCATCTGTTTCCCTCTTCACTCCAATGATGTTGGCCTGGAGTGCATCGGAAGCATTGCGCGCTGGGGAATCACCTCGGATGCTGAGAGGTGTGTTGACATTTGATCGCTTAGCTGGAGTTTGCGCAGGACTCGGGGTCAATGGTCCACCGTACTCTTGCTCCAGCTGTTGGTGAACACCGGGTTTCGCGAGTCGGAGGTACTCCTCGTATGGGCAAAGCCATCGTTGGTAAGAGTTTTTGAGCGACGTCGAAAGAGAGGACATGATCTTCCCACTGTAGCCCAAGTCGCGACCAATTTCTGCCCATTTCTTATGCTTGCAAACTTTTTCAAAGCCGCCCCGCGACTCGACTGCTTTCTTTAATCTATAAAGATCAAGCGGTTTCTTGTCCACGTAGGGTAAGCGATGTAGATTGGTGCCATGTTGTTTGTGGAATTTTGAGAGCCCATCAAGATATGTGAGGTTGGCACGTGTACCTGCAACATGTGAGCCGAGTGAGATAATGTCAAAATGAGTAACACATACTCCCTTCCACCGAGTTCAACTCTTGTTTTCGGGTTCTAAAATGGAATTTCTAAATAATTAGCACAAATCACCGACAGCTATCGCACATTGATAGCTTGAACGCGCAGGGAAAGCGCCGATTGTCGCACCTCGGTATCAATGGCAAAGTCTGGATTCCAGGAATCAGGTGGAATGATCTTGCAGATGCCAAAATTCTTCGCTTCAGGTGTGATTTTCCGTAGGTATTCGAAAGGATCTTTCCATTCCTCTTCTGTTGGGCGGTACGTCGGTGCTTCTTGTAGACCGTGAGGACGGCTCTGCTTGACGACTGGTTCCCTGACTGCGGTGGGCTGTCCGCGGCGTTCGACGGAGGTCAGATCCAGCGGAGCACTCGTGAGTGAGCTGAGAGGTGTCTGTGGATTGATCGGGTGATATCCATTAGAGTTCACCTTGGGTTTTGGTTTCGAGGTGCCAGCGGGAGCACTGGGTGAGCTTCGCGTGCTTGCATTCGTGCTATGGGTGGCTCCAGGAGCCGCAGCGCCAACAGTTGGCACTGACACCATGGTGAGAGCGGACGGCGATGCGTTGAGCGGCGACTAATAAGGAGAAGCGGATTGGGATCGGTCGAGCGTTACGATTACGCGGCATACGTCGACTTCATACTCGGGCAGGCCGTCGTCAATAATTCACCAGCATCGCAGGCCACAAGGTCTCAATCGCGACGAGAAACCAGGTATGAATGATGACTGAAAAGGCGATGTATATCGAGCTTCGCACCTAGAGTCTAATGTTAGTGGTGAGTTGTACTTGATTGATACCATGGAAGGGAGTACGACGAAGTATCTCCAACTAACACGGGATATACGCACGAGTAAGTCGATATAAAAAAGGCCGGCTGTGCAAAACACACAGAAGTTATCGTGACTTTCGAATCAAGTCCCCAAAGTTGATGTTCGTAGTGGTAATGGCTTGAAACAACCGGTCAACCGCTCTGATAGGGACTGTTGATGCTGAATGAAAGAATTAAGAGTGAGGAAGGAGCAGAGGGTGAAGGGTGTGAGTGGGAACGGAAGTTGGGAAGGTGGGAATGGGTCGAGGGAATCCCAGATCTTGGAGGCGCGAGCGAGCGACGAAGGACGGACGGTACCTAGACACACAAAGGGAACCCAGAAGGGACAAGGGACGAGGGTGTGAAGGGAAGGAAGCCTAGGCCAGGGTGCGGCAGGAGGTTCCTGGTAAGTGCACGCCAAAGACTAAAGTGGACTGGACGGGCAGGTAGGTACCTCTGTTTGGCACGATTCTGGCGCCAGGCACAAGTACCCGCCGCCTTCTCTGTCACTGACTGTACGGAGGCAGGGCCGGTGGGTTCGGACCAGCAAGTACAAGAATTGCAGTCAATTTTCTGGGCAACTACGGCTTTAAAATGTCCATCGTATCATTATTTTTTTATTACCGACTATATCGCGTTCCAACGATGCCTTTTCTTCCCAATCAAGTCTTTGTTGGCTGTTTCAGCGCTCAAAAACGCCGTCCTGATACAGGGCCCCGAAAACTCATGTGGCGGACCCACTAGCGACGACATCCGGCCGGTGCCCCCATTACCGAGAATCACATCGTCAATGTCCACAAAAGTAGCATCCAGTGTCAAGAACAAAGAAGATGTCGGTTTGAAAGAAAAGCTCTTTGTCGGGACGCGGTCAGTGTAGCGTCTGGGTCTAGTCGAACTCTAACTCACACATTTGCGACGCAACCGCTAAATTCAGAGAGAATGCCACAGCCTTATGAGGCATATTGGTATCCATTGAGCATCGTCAGCTTGTGACCGACACATTCAGCATCAATATCACGATCAATGCGAAGGGGACGAGTCTGACGGACGAGAAAATATTTATCTTACGGCCACGTCGTCATGGAGAAGGAGGTATCCGAATGCGGCAGGGCCTGGGTGACATTGAAACCAGTCACGCGCTGACTGGCATCATCATGTTCCTTGTCCAGTTGTGTGGCTGCCTTTTGTCCCGCTCAATAGCGATGGCATGCCCCTAAAAGTCTGACGGCCACAGAGACAAAAGGCGGGCCCAGAAAAAATCCAATCTGATATCGAACTTTCAATGAACAGGGGTTAGTTAATAATGGACCGCTTACGAGCCAATCACGACGAGATGACGTTCAGCACAAACGCCGGGGTCCTGGTCAGCATCATTGCGTGGGGAACCGGGGCACACGATGATTTGGGTGAGGCTTCAAAACAGAGTCTAGGGGAGGGAAGAAAACTTAGGACCTTAATTCCAGATGATAAAAAGACTTAGGTAAGCTTATATAAACTTAGGATACCTTTATTAAGTTTAGGATATCATTTGCTGAGTTTATTTTGACACCTTATATCAAGGTCTGTTATTTTCTTGCCCCTCGCGGAGAGCGTGGGACCTCAGCCCTGAATGACAAAGACATACTCAGGTGAATTTTGCAAGGACTTAGCAGTTCTTTTACAGAGTTAATATTGGTGTTTTGCTTCAAGGTTCCGGGTTTCTTGCTTATTGTGATGTTCAAGAAGCCGGCGGTATCCCAAATCTCAAACCTGATTGTCCTGGTGAAGAATGACAGCAACACCTTAATGCGAGGGCTTAAACTTACTTTGCACTACCATCATGACAGCTAGCTGTCGAGCTGTGGTCGACGCTTGATTAAAAGCATGCTCGCGTCCGAAAGACTGAACATTTACAATAATTTAGGAACATTCAGAGCGGGTATCTTCATATTAACGCCAAAAGCAAAAAGCAAGCCATCTTAAATATCCTCCTCAGCTTCAGCTTCAGCCGCAATCTCCTTCTTCGTCCGCCGTTTCTTCTTAAGCAATTTCGCAACCTCCTTCGGTCCCCTTACACGAAGCGTCAACTCCTTCATCATATCGCTCCAATTAATCTTACCACCACAGCTTGGACACGTACATGATAAGGGAAGCAATATCTCCTTTGGTTCACCTTTGAGGGCGTGTTTTGACCAGCAGTCGAGATGGCCCATTCCTTCGCATCCGTCATGGGGACACATTGGTTGAAGTCCTTTTCCTGACTCTAGTGCTTCGTGGCAGTGGACACAGTTCCCTTCTCGTTCAAACTTCACGACGTTGTGCGCCTTCTCGACGTATGGCATAATGGGCGCGTAATCCAGTGGCAGAGCGCGAATACCCCAAGGCTCAGCAGATTTGGTCCCGTTTGACCCTTCATCTGGTTCATAGTCCTCCATAATCTTGATGCCCTCCCCTGGTGTTGTCTCCTTGGCCTTTAGCCAATTATCCCAAGCTTTCTTGGGCTCTGGTACAAAAAAGTGCAGGGTAAGTGGCCAGCGTGCAAAACTCGACACGCCAACAAGCAAATGAAGATTCGATACCACTGATCTCAGACTGTGAATAGGCTTCCGGGGCTTCCGTTGTCCTTTTTTCCTAGGCGCCCTTGTCGTTATGCGTTCCTCTGTTGATATATGTGTCGTCAAATGAGGGTTTGTTAAAGCCCATCTGTGAAAACTCAGTCAGCCAGAAACTTCACACAACATGACTTTGACGCACTCAAATTTCAGCGCAGCAATCGAACTTGGGAATCCTGTGATAAGTATCATAACCTCCCATGGTCGTAGTGTGTCTTTGGCAGTGCGTACTGCACCACCTCGTGCCATGCCATTGTGTTGGTTCAGACGTCTTGGGGGATGAGGCGTTGAGCCTATGTAGATTGATGCATGGCGCTTCGTTGAACGGAGCACATATACGGCGTAAAGGGCTGGTATGGGTCTTGAGAGCTGTGACATGATTGTTGATGATGGAATTGATGGTGATGTTTACTTGGTGTGAGCGTGAGTTGGAGGGGCGATGGAGTCATGACTAATCAAGTCATGATGCCTTGACCCCTTTCACTGGGTATCACGGATATTCAAGAGTAATGAAACAAGCCATCATGATCGTCATAAACCCAGATTATTTCCGAGACACTGGCCTCGTTCTTTACCATACAATACAAATACATCTACAACAATCCCTGCTTCTGCAGATCCAGGTAAACCTTCTCAGGCATGACATTGCCCTCCCCATCCTCCATCTGGACTACACTCCCCTCATCAACCTTTGTGCGCTTCTTCTCCTTCTGAATCTTTTCCCACAGCTGCATTGCCTCCTCAATGTGGGTAATATCGCGGAACAACGTCGTATTGGTGATGCCCAGACACTTAAGACCGTAGATATGTCGCGCTTCATTAAAGTGCTTGTCGAAGGCTCGTCGACCCATGTATACAAAGTTTCCGCAGATCTCGCAGGGGAACTCAACACCCAGACCGTGGAGGCGGTACAGCCAGAAGGGGATTGGCTTGCCGTCCCATGCGAGGGGCAGTTTGAGGGGGTTGTAGATTCGCTCCTCGCCGTCTTCATCTTCGCCCTCGCCGTCGTCTTGGACTTCTTGGGATGTGTCCTCGGCATTGAAGAAGTTCTCGAGTTCTTGGGCGCGTTCGCGTTCGGTCATGCCTTGCTTGCGCTCGACGTTGACTCTGGTGTCGCTTCGCTCGGTGCTCATGGCGCTGGCTAGGCGCTTGACTCTGTACTCTCGTTCGGCTACCGCGCGCTCTTTTAGTCGTGTCGCTGAGACTGTTCCAGTTGCGCCGTTGGCTGGCGAGTCTTGCTCCTGTCGCTGTTTTCGCTGCTCGGCTGCCTTGACATGTTTTCGCCCTGTGAGATGGTTCTTGTAGACGTTTTCGTTCTTGAACTCCTTTTCACAATCTTCGCACCATACAGCTTCTGCTGTGCTGGTCTCCTTTGCAGTGGCGTTTGTTGAATGTGAGTCCTTTTCCCAGCCCTGAATCTCATCCTTGTCCCATGCCGTCTCGAACTCTTGGTCAAACGACGCAAGCACCTTGTCCACGTTTTCCAGCGGCCGCGTTCGTCGCATGAAACTCTCGAGGTACTCTGCTAGTTGTCCGACATACTTAAAGTACTGATCCGTCAATTTGTTGGCTCGTGTGACTCCACCATGTCCAGGCGCAAAGTTGTCGAAGTTCTCGAGGTATTGCAGATATGTGAGTCGTCGAACATTGGGAAGGTTGAGGTAAGCCTCGTGGCAGATATTAAGATCGAAAAATCGTCCATAAGCTTCCTCTCCAGAAAACAGAGAGTCGACAATAGATGGTAGCGGCTCTCCATCTGATTTCTTGATCTGATATCGCTGCTCCGAGTTTTCTGCTTGCTCGTAGGGATATCTCTCGTGGTGCTCACGAACACCTTTGAGCTGCTTGTAAAACTCGGCGAAAGGGTCGCCTGTACCAATCTGCTGAATCTCTTGCGACCGGACACCGTTTTCGTCTTTGTAGATGTCGAGAAGGTTTTTCGACTGAACCTGGATCTGGTCTAGCAATTGGGAAATCTCATGATCTCTGTTGAGGCGATCACGGATCTGCAAAGTCAGTGGACGCTTTATCAAGCGTTTCAAGCTACTCACATGTCTGGGCTCATCGCGAATGCGATCAGCGATACCTTGTTCTAGACGCTCTAGATCCTCATGGATGTAGCGCTGCTCTTCGAGAACGAGCATCTTTGCGAAACGTGTCTACAAAAGCTCTCGCGGGTATCACAAATTGGAAAGACAATGATCTTCAATTAAATGAAGATGATGAAGTTGAGATGAGCTTGATGCTTAAAAAATTACGGAGCCCGTCGCGAGTTTCAGTGGCGTTCAGGCGCGCAATTCCCGACCGAAGAATATCCGGCGCGCGTGTTACGTCTTTGCTCTAAAAGTTGCGGACCAAAACTTTGACCCCAGAAAAAGCCCCGACTTCATCGCGAAAGCGTAATTCTTCACCTTACAAATAATCATCAACAACAGACGAAATCATGGCTGAAAGCGCTGGAGGAATTGATCGAAAGGCCGATGAGAGGATGGAATTTTCCACCTCCAAGGAGGTTACCGTCCATCCTACTTTCGAATCGATGTCGCTGAAGGGTATGTCGTGAGGGTCATGTTTGTGAGGTAGCTAATGTTTTGGCAGAGAACTTGCTTCGTGGAATCTACGCTTACGGATACGAGTCGCCTTCTGCTGTTCAGTCTCGAGCCATCGTTCAGGTCTGCAAGGGTCGCGACACCATTGCTCAGGCGCAGTCTGGTACCGGAAAGACAGCTACCTTTTCCATCAGTATGCTGCAGGTCATCGACACCGCGGTGCGAGAGACACAGGCTTTGGTCCTGTCGCCAACACGAGAATTGGCTACTCAGATTCAATCCGTTGTCATGGCTCTGGGCGACTACATGAACGTGCAATGTCACGCTTGTATTGGAGGCACAAATGTTGGAGAGGATATCCGCAAGCTCGACTACGGTCAACACATTGTCTCAGGCACCCCAGGCCGTGTGGCCGATATGATTCGACGACGACACTTGCGCACCAGACACATCAAGATGCTGGTCCTCGATGAGGCCGATGAGCTTCTCAACAAGGGATTCCGCGAGCAGATCTACGATGTTTACCGATACCTCCCCCCTGCCACTCAAGTCGTGGTCGTCAGCGCCACCCTCCCATACGACGTTCTCGACATGACGACCAAATTCATGACCGATCCCGTTCGCATTCTCGTCAAGCGTGACGAACTGACCCTCGAAGGTCTGAAGCAGTACTTCATCGCCGTGGAGAAGGAGGACTGGAAATTCGACACGCTATGCGATCTCTACGACACCCTCACCATCACGCAAGCCGTCATCTTCTGCAACACCCGACGCAAGGTCGACTGGCTCACCGACAAGATGCGCGAGGCGAACTTTACAGTCAGCAGCATGCACGGCGACATGCCTCAGAAGGAGCGAGACAGCATCATGCAGGATTTCCGACAGGGTAACAGCCGTGTTCTCATCTCGACTGATGTGTGGGCTCGTGGTATCGACGTTCAGCAGGTCAGTTTAGTTATCAACTACGACCTTCCTAGCAACCGAGAGAACTACATCCACCGCATCGGTCGAAGTGGTCGGTTTGGTCGCAAGGGTGTCGCTATCAACTTTGTTACTACCGAAGATGTGCGCATCCTGAGAGACATTGAGTGTAAGTGTCCTTGATATCGCCTGGTCATGGATGAAGCTGACTTTTTAGTGTACTACTCTACCCAGATCGACGAGATGCCCATGAACGTTGCCGACCTCATCGCATAAGCAAAGAGTCGGTTATTCAGTGACATGCACAGTCAATCAGAAATCAGGAGAAAAGAACCCGCGTCGAGTACGTGGTGAAGAGCGTGGAGGAAGGGGGCCGTGTACTATGCTTAGTAGGTTGTCCATCTAACATTCACATCCTTTGAACATAACTAATCCAGCCAGATTCAAAGTGCAGCAGAGAATCAGACTGTCAAAAAGAATTGAAGAAGGGGGGCATCAAAAGGACCCTGAATTTTGGGACATGTAGTCAAACAGAATAATTCCAAAAATTGATACAGATCAAATGAACCCGTCTTATCAGTCTCGTCGCCCGAACTTTCCTAATCTGTACAAGCACCATCTCTGACGTGTGTGGGCCGAGCTGATGATCCTGGTCAATGCCGAAGCCCAATTTTAACGTCCATGCTTTTTGTGTTATCACGATCAAGATGATGGGAGTTTATTTCTTTTACGTGATGGATTGCTTTTTGGGATCATCGTGAGATCTTCCCCACGGGGTAAAGAGATTGCAACTGTAACATATCGCGAAGTGTTTGTGCTGTGTGTTTTGAGCAAGGTATAGAGTATACTGCGTTGCTTGACGTTCGTTTTAGCTACAGCACGCATAAGCCCTGTGGACATGGCTATAGTTGGTACTCAGCCTCAACAGTACGCTGCTCTTCGGCCAACTTAGACTTTAGAAGCATATACTAATGCACGAACATATCTGGTCAAAAACATTTCCTAATCCCTACATAACTTGACATCAACTTACAAATGCCAATAATTCTCGGCCTGGGAATACAAACTTGTACCTACTTCAACACAAGACAAAGGTTCTACTGGTATCTGCTCGGATCCTCTCGCCACAACTCCTCCAAAGTCTTGCGCGGTCCAGGAATATTCTCCGGTAGAATGATCAAGAACGGGGTACCATCCTCATCCCTATGCCACAGCCTATCCTTTTCAGCATCCTTTGCATTAATCCATGCCTGCGCCGCTGCATTGTCATACTCGAGATAGACATCCTCGAACCTGGCCTGGGCTTTACCGAATGCGTGGTAGGCCTTGATGAATACCGGACTCTATGGTAGGGGTGAGCCAAGATTCGATGCGGGCTTGTGAGGATATTGCATCTACCTTTCTCAAGAGCCATTCTACGAAGGGTGTGCCAGGGCCAGCTTCGTTGTACTTCTGCTTGGCTTCGCTTTTAGCCTGCTGAGCTGCTTTGGCTGTGTCGAGCCAGTTCTTTCGTGCTTCTTCGTACTGTTCTTCTACAACCCCTGTGTTGGTCTCACTATCGGCCATGGTGCTTGATACAAGGTGTAAAGGTGACTAGCGTATGTGTTGATTAACAAATGTTAGGACGGCAAAACTTGAGGTAGCGAATACAGCTTCATCTTTATAGACACAGCTCTTTAGCAAAGTTCACTAGACACTTCTTTCTATACAACTATTTCTCAATAGTTCACAACGGATACAGGTAGATGAAAGCTTCTGTTCTCAACCTCTTCCTTGAAATGGGAATTCGCACAAGCCATCATAAAGGGCTCAGAAAATATGAAGCTGTGATAAATACCGAGTCGCGGGATTCTGCAGATGACGACCCCTCCCTTTTCTGTCCCCCATTACCCTCTTAGGAATGTTAAAGCGATAGCTAACTCTTCGTAGATTAACAACCAATAACAATCCCCAATGGCTCGTTCTAGATCCAACATCTCCAACTTCCGTCCTTATCAGCTCCCCTCCAAAACCCATGAGGTAATGCGACCGTTAGATAAGGTACCAACCGGCCGAGTCACCCGTGCAGTCCCTGGAAGCGATCTATTCTCCAGTTGGAAACCCACCCGGAAACCTACCAAATCGCCTGCACTAAACTGAAAAGGGTGTATACTTTGCACGTTGTTTCTATGTGGAGGTTTGCTAGCGCACGGGCTGGTGCAACATTGGAGTCTGGGGTAAAAGATAAGTGATGGATATATAAGACGGCCATGTCCTGTAGTAGATCACTTCAAGATCATTACAGAGTTCAATATCGACTTCAATATCATATCTGATATACATCCTATTACACATTTTACTTGCTCACTGCCAGAGAATGATCACAACCCTCTACTACACTCATCCGACCATCGACTCAAGCTCTGGCGTACCATGGAGAAAACAACACAAATGAACCAGGCCGAACGCGATGCCCTCGACCTCGCAGCCCTCGGGCACGAGCAGGCCCTCACCCGTAAATTCAGCACCCTGAGCATGCTATCCCTCGCCTTCTGCATTCTCGGAACATGGGCCGTCTGCGCCCAATCCCTTGCAACGGGTATCCAGAACGGCGGACCTGTCACTTGTCTATGGGGCCTTGTCCTCGTGACACTCTGCAATGTCTGTATCGCCATGTCTCTTGGTGAAATGTGCTCTAGTATGCCCTCTGCTCTTGGACAAGCGCTCTGGGTGGGCAAGCTTTGGAAGACTTCGTGGGGCAGGTTTGCGAGTTACTTGACGGCGTTTATCAGCGTTGTTGGCTGGTGGTGTCTCTCTGCTTCACAGATTGCCTTCATGGCGGAGTTTGTACTGTCGATGAAACTTATGTTTGATCCCGAGTGGACAGGGATGAATAACGGATGGCTCATGTTTCTAGTCTACACTGGGATCAACATCTTGTTCACCTTTGTCAACTACGTCGGCTGCCGTTCGGAAAGGTTCCTCCCCTGGTTCAACAACTTTGTCGCCGTTGGCTTCGTCGGCCTCTTCGTCGCCTTCTGTCTCGCCCTTCCGATCCTCGTTGGAACGAACTCAACTCTCGAGTATCAATCACCGAAATTCGTCTTTGGAACTTGGATTAACGAAACGGGCTGGGGTGATGGCGTTGTTTGGTTCCTTGGACTCGTTCAGTCTGCATATGCCCTCACTGCATATGATTCTGTTCTTCACATGGTTGAGGAAATCCCCGCGCCTCGACGAAATGCCCCGAGAACAATGGTTCTAGCAATTGTGATGGGTGCCATTTCAGGATTCATCTTCTTGGTTGCTTGCCTCTTCTGCATCCAAGACCTTGCTACGACTTTGGATGCACCCTCTGGATTCCCTTTCATCGAAGTTGTTCAGAATGTGGTTGGCCTCAAAGGTGGTGCGGTGCTGATCGCCCTGTTCACCTTTAACGGGTTTGGTCAGGGTGTGTCAATCCTCACTTCAGCTTCGAGATTGACCTGGAGTTTTGCCCGTGATCGGGGTCTTCCATACGGCGATTACTTCGCCTACGTCGACCCCTATTGGCAAGTCCCCGCACGCTCTTTGGTCCTCCAAGGAGCTTTCATCAACATCCTTGGATTTTTATACTTCTTCTCAAGCACTACCCTTTCAGCCATCTTGAGTGTCAGCACTATTGCACTGACAATCTCATATGCCATCCCTATCGCTGTTCTGATGGCCGTCGGCCGAGATAAGTTACCTGCAGGAGGAGAGTTTGGTCTTGGAAGATTTGGACCAGCACTCAACGTTATTTCCATCATCTACACTGCCATCACGACTGTTTTCTTCTTCTTCCCGGGATCGCCAAATCCAGCCGTTGGAGATATGAACTTTGCGATTGTTGTATTTGGAGTCATGCTGGTCATTGGACTTGGGTTCTGGGTTATCAAGGGCCGAAAGTGTTTCTTGAAGATCGAGGATCTGTCCGATCATGTTCTTTATGGTCAGGGAGATGATGAACAGACAAGGACTGAGGAACCCACGGCGAAGAGATGATTCGTCGATAGCTAGTTTTGAAGGAATACAAAATCTGTTACTTTGCGTCCTGATTCCAGGATATCCTATTGCTTCCGTGTTTGCCCCCAGAAAAATTCCTCCATCTCGGGATCTGCAATTGTCTTCCCTCTCGCAATCGCTGCTCTTTCAACCTTTTCCGAAATCTCTTCATATTCCTCGTATATAGCCTCCTTCAGCTTGTTCCACTGAACATCTGAAACATAAAACTTCAGCCCTCTATACCAGCCAACAAGTTCTCGCCGAAAACCAGCCTCATTCCTCTTGATGAGCATATCGAGGAGCTCTGTTGTGGCCTCTGAGTCTCTATCTTGTATTGCTTCTTGAATATTCCGAAGAATTGACATATGACGCTCCAAGTCACGTATCAGCAACTTGAAATAGAATTCGATGAAGGTCTGTTGTTGCTCATGACTTGGAACAATGGTATCAGGCGTGAGGTATTCATCAAGAATCCATCTTAAGTTGCTCAAAGGAGTGCTGTTGTGGTCAAGGGATAGAATCTGTGGGTCGATTTCCTCAAGATCTTGTTCTGTGAGGTAATGGACAATGTCAAAGTTGTTAGAAAGAGCCGTTAACTGGAGAAGGCCCATTCGATTCGAATCGATGGCACTGAGTGATGCCCCTGCCCTAACAAGAGCCCTCAAGACCCGGACATTGCCGTTTTGACATGCCTGTAATACTGGCGTTCTACCCCTGGGATCTTTCGATTCGATATTTGCCCCACAGTCTTGTAGAAGCTTTATTGTCTCGTAAGTATCTTGCTCGTGTTCTTGATTCGCCCTTCCAAGGTAGTTCATTGGAGTTCTACCATATCCTTCAGTCTTCGATGCAGGCGCGCCAGCCTCGAGTAACAGTCTGACACAGGCCAGGGACCCTGATTCGACAGCAAAATGTAGCGCAGTCATACCTTGGACAGTACTTTGGCTAATATGCTTCTTGCACTCGCTATGCCCCAAAAGTCTCTGTATCATTGTGTCGTTGCCTTTGGCGGCTGCTATCATGAGAGGGGTATGGCCCAAGTAAGTTTGCCGGTTGACGTCAGCCTTGGCCGCCATCAGTTGCTCAAGTCCCAAGAAATTATTGTTTGTAACTGCGACGTGAATTGGGGGATTTCCATATTCGTTGAGTTCGTTGATGGCCCAGGGTTGCTCCTGTAATGCGTCCAACACTTCACCTGCTGCAGCAGCTATGTGAACTTTAGTTGTGCTCACCTCGTCCCAGTCTTGCACGAAAGGCAAGGTTTTTTCTATTGCCATGTCCATTTCAGGTTTAGTACCTCTAGTATGATAGAATCTAAGGTCATATCCGATGTTCCTAAGAAGCATTAGTACCATCGTATGCTTGTTTTTCTAGGCACGAACCTAGGAAGTCTCTGACTTGGCAATATATTTTCCCAAAGTTTGAGAAGAATTTCTACGCATTCTGGACTCTGTTTATACAATGCCATCTAAAAATCTAATCAATAAACTTGTCACGATATTGTACTCCTGCTTTACTTACCGATAACAAGGGCCACCCATTTCCGGCTGTGTCATCCGGAAAGTATATAATGCCTTCTCTAATACGGGCTTCTAATAAGGATGGGTTTGAGATTGTAGTCCATAAATCGCCGACTGATTCAATAACTCTTGATAAACGTAAGGAGAAGCCAATATTAGGTCCTCGGAATGCCTGAAATGAAAGGACACCTGCCCATAGCCAACTTGGAAGTAGAAACTCGAACTCAATGCTGGACTTGCACTTGCACCTATTTCGGCAATCGCTGTCTGTTCTATCATATCGAGTGAGCCATGAATAAAGAAGAGAGCCTACCCATGCACCAGTGTGGTCTCGTCGTCCTCGGTGACATCGACATTGACAGTTCGAGCCACATGAACGTGTGCCGAGAGGTTGGATGGATGTTACACTGACGAAGCTCTCCTCTTTGACAATGGTAAGTTCATTGTCTGCACTGTTTGACGAAGACACTTTCGAGTCCTCAATTATTCTGTTCTCCGCTGTTGCTGGCGGATCCGGCTGGTTGTCCGTCGTTGTGCCTCGAGTCGCGAGTTGTAGGCTTGCGTTTGAGCTTTCTGGCTTGGGTTGTGGTCCTTGGAGTAGCTTAGGTAATTTTTGAGAAATATGCTGAGTCTCTTGCGTATAGTAAGTCAACTGTTGTGTCACGCGGTGAAATAGTCTGTCAATGTGTCAGTCTAGACAACGGACAGTATGACCAGAACTCACACTTCCTGTCGCACATTTCCCCTATCCACCATAGAAGAAACCCTAAATGTGATGGCCATGTGCAGATTGGACTTGGTAGCCTGAGCTCTTCCTCGAAGCTCTTCGATTTTGCCTGCATCTGATAACCACTTGACCTTGTCTGTGTACCTCTTCGGGTCGTGGACTTTGCGAGAGCGTGAGTACTTCTCCACAATCTCATTAAGCTCTTCCAATATCTCTTCAAGCTCTTGTATTGTCAAGGAGACTAGTGGGTGTTCTGGAGATCCAATGAGTCGTTGCGCTGGCATCGTCGGGTCTGTTTGTTCTCTTGCTTGCATGATGAAGCAGTCAATCATGAGTATCTGCCATTTTTAGTACAAGGTATTTCCACGTTAATTCATTTAACCTACTTCTTTCCTCAGTTTATTACATTCCCCCTTCATATCGGAGTTTTGGCGTAGAAAGTCGACAGCCTTGAGTGTTCCTTGGACAGCTTGCGCCAGAGCGATAGAGCTCGCAATCGCTCCAAGAATCTCAAGACCCGACATCTCGGACGTTTGGTTTTGATATCGATTGCCGAAATGCGGTTACTCGGTAGATGAAGCTTGTAATTCGACCCGAAATGAATGCGACGTGAAAGGAGGAAGAACCGAAGTTGGGCGTCACTGATCGAATTGACAGCCTGATGAGGCTGTGCTGATGTGCCTTGGTAATTGGAAAGCGCCACCTAGGTGAGATAATGAGGCTGAAAGCAGAAGATGATGAGCGATGGTACCGTTGATGGACCTCTTCCTCATCCTATTTGATAGAATGTATGTATCTACTGAATGAGAGAACAAGACTTCACAATACGGCCTCCCGAGGAGCTCATTTTAATACGGCCTCTGTACAATACAAGGTTCACTGCGAGTTCCCAGGGTGAATGTTTACAGAAAAGAGCACGACCAACAGTCCTTGGTGTGGTTTGTAGCCAATGAGACCTGCAGCATTCTGTCTCATGCATCACACTCAAAAGCATGGCGGACACAGCCTACTGGGCGAGCGGTAAAAGCACACATAAACAGCTTGTCAATTACATTTCCTCTAAGGGCTGACAATGTTGCTTGACTTGTTTTTCGTTAACCCAAATGTGATGGGATAATGAGGTTATTCACAACCTACCCGAGACAAGCTGGTAGAACAAGCCACTCCGTGAAGCTAGAGGATGTAAGAAATTTAAGGGAACTAACCACGTATCTATGTCTTGGATTACTGATAAGATATCTGGTTATCTCTAAATCATTTGTCAATTCTTGACAGCCCAAGGTTATTGTTACGTGTTGAATAGTCGTCTCTCGGTCTCATTTTGACTTGGGCGGGATGACTTTGAGAACATGATTGCTAAGCATATTCCAGCACCATGACCCAGGTCCAGATTCACCTCTTCGGTTTCTATTTCTAGGTTCACATAAAGCAACAGTTGGGCGTTCCCAGTGGAGCCTGAAGTTAGAGGTCATGTCCGCAGATTACAGTTATTTCCATAAGTGCCCTTCTCTCAATCCAGCCCGGACCCTGTCCAATGGACATATCGTCAGGTAACATGACTTATACGCGCGGCAGCACGTTTGATGATCCATGAGCTTAAACGCAACGTCAAACACGGCTCGTTGCAACAACTCGGCAGTTAACTACAGTCAAATTCTATCCGCATCCCATTGCCGACGAAGCAAACGTTACACTCATCACTTGTGAATGTGAACTTAATATGAATGCCACAACTGTACATTTATGCCTTGTAAATGTCGTGACGTTGTTGTTATGCTATCTCAGCTGAACTAGTGTAAGGCATGAATAGGGCTGGCACTTATCAGTGCACAAACTCAAAGGTAGGTAGTTTCAGATATCGACGCCGCTCGAATCCATCTTCAGTTGAGTGTCCCTTGATGAGCATCTCCGAGGAGCTAAGCTACGAAGCTGCTCAACCGCTTGTGGCTGCTGATGAGACAAAGCTTAGCATTCATGCTGTGCAGGCACCATGCCTTGAGTACCTTTAGGCTCGCATTCTTTAGCCAACTTGGTCATCAAGGCGCAAGCACTGGACAACTTTGGACACTTGCGACGTCTCCTATTATATCATTGACGTAAAGATCATCGCCGATTCATGTTCATCCAGACTAAATATCATCGGAACTGTCACCACTCACCAAGAACCTCAGTTTCAGCCCAACCTCATCCGGAAAGAGACAAGCTTCGATCTATCTCATCACCAGCATGTCATTCCAAGTGCGTTTCAGGCAATCAATCGTCATCCCCAAGCGAGTCAGCTACCGTTTTCTGTTGCTCTCCTGTCGCAAACCCATCCAACCAAAAAAAAACCTCCGTTAGTCAGGACAGAAACCCGTATTCTGAAACCCAAGCGAGAAAGTTTAAATGACGAGAACAGTCTAGGTTACCGGCTCTCTGGTCAACGAAGCGAAGGGGATCTTCGGAGGGAAGGTCTGTTTCTGGCCATGGCTGAAACGGTCCGGGATTGCCCCTGGTGAGTTGTTCTCGAAGAAAAGTCGTTGGGTCTAGGGATGGGAAGTGGGAGATGGTGCAGATGGGCGTGTGTGTTGGATGATATTCGGATATGGATTCGCTTTGGGGGGATGCATGGAATGGGTTGAAGGACATGGGATTTTATGCACTTCTGCGGCGTCAATAGTCCCCAGAATGTGGTAAAACGTGGTAATGACAGGGGATGTACTGCTGCCTCGTGAACCCTGAAAAGAGATGTATTCTTTCGGTATCTCTCATGTTTGCTCCATCATCTCGATGACTTGCTGTCTCAACCAGCCTTCACATGTTCTCAACTCGGGCACAGAGATGGTCCTGGCAGTAGGATAAGGATCAGGTCATCACGGCGTGAACTGGAGATCAAAGCGCAAGAGTCATGCAAGACAAAAACCGTCAAGAGTCCGGGGCACGGCACAGACACGGATTTGTATCTAGGACAAGCCTAGCTGAACCTAATACAGAAAGCCCGACGCCACGCACATGGTCAATATCCAGTAAAGGCTGAATGAGAGTTTACCAGCGAGGAAAGGTTGCCATGTGGGATGGGAAGAAAAGGGCGTTGTTAACGAGAAACTGAAATGAAATGACGGAACCGAGGGAGCGTTCGGGGAAGATTCCCGGTGGCAGGGGGGTTTGTTTTTATTGGGGAGACATGGGATTTGTGAAAGCTGGTAAATGAGCAGTGATGAAAAACAACGCAAAATGCTACTGAGATATTGGGATGGCTCTGTATCCGTAGATTGGGCACTTTGGGGATGGATGTAGCGTAATATCGGCCACTGTACATAGATATCGGCGAAGTTCAGCAAGACTGTGCCACCCTTTCGTCCGAATTGAGGTAATCGTAAAAATGGTGCGGAATGGATATGCAAGATTGAGTGCATTACCAAGACCCAATTCATTAGTTAGCGTGGTATCCCAATCGCTTAAAGATATCCTGAACAAGTTAAGTTTACCTGGACGTTGGAGAGTTTCTCGGGTCGGTGATATTGTCCGTCGACTGGAATGCTGAAAGGCGGCACTTTCTACGTGAGCCATCACATTCGTGAGCCCTTCTCCCGAGCTTCCATTTCGAAAATTCCATCCCCCCTAACCTCGCTGCAACCTTGGCCCTCTTTCTCTAGACTGCGGTTGACTGGTTCCGCTTTGTTTAGCCAGGAACAGAACGGCTGGGATTCAAAAGAGCAGTCGGAATAACCCCCCGGTGAAGCACCAAATTTGGCTTGGGCCCGCCGGGGGAAGGCGATCCGGCCCGATGGTATCAAGGGTCAGAGCCATTCTTGGTACCTAGCTTCTGTTTTTGCTGCTGTGATTGTTGTGAGGAAAGGTTCTTTTGCTTGTCGGGTCGAAGCTGTGGATACTCATCGATTAGATCGACGATGATGCGAGACATTGAGGAGGACTTGTGAAGAGTTGACGAGCTGTGAGGAAGCATTTCTGTTCATTATTCATGCTTAAACTCTGATATTGTTTAAATAAAGTTGTGCTGTGGAAAGTAACGTCACTAACAAACCATCATGCTCGTGCGTGCGGGTGAGGCGTGGATTGACGATGCACAACATTGAAAGACAAGCTCGCACAGACTCTTAATAGCCCACGCTATTATCATCAGGCGACCAATAGACACAAGAGCCCATTTCATGGGGGAGAGTCAGCAGAAGCTTGATGGAAAGAAGAAGCCGTTATGAGCATGCAATTCCAGTCCAAGGGAGACCAGAAAACTTAGGACCTTGATCAAAAGTGACAAAAATATTTGTGCAGATCACCATAATCTTAGGTAAGTTTTTCCAAGGTTGGGAGGTTTCTCATAAGGCTTATTTTGTCACTCGGGATAGAGGTCCCAGGTTTTCTGGCTCCTAGGGGCAGTAGGTTTACCCCTGACTTGCGCTGACTAGTGCCGGGTGATTTACCAGTGTGTAAATTGTCTCTCCCTTGTCAAGCGTAAGACTAGCCCCGGTGTTCCTTTTGGGACCAAAGAGGGCAGGCCGACCGCAAGCTATTGGGAAACCGAATAATGCCCTGCTGGCCACACACGCGCGGCGGTTGTCACTGGACCGTGGTGCGTGGTCCATGCTCTGGTAGATCAGCGAACCGGACAATCTGCACAAAGATCCTGGCTTGCATCTCGAAGACGGGATCGACAAGAGCTAGTGGATCATAGAGAAGGTGCTGCTGGTACTCGAGTCAGCACAAGTGAGTACAGTGCACTGAGGATAGTGAGATAGGATGAAGGGAGAGATGCGTGAGGAGAGTCTAGAGATATGTGCAGAAAACGTACCTGGATTTCTACAGGGATCATGCACCGGGGAAGAACAAGGGTTCGGATGTGACAGTGTGATTGTGCCTGGGAGACTTGCATAGAAAACCGCAGGGCTTGACAGTAGAGAAGTGACTTTTGGGTGGGTGGGATTGAGGCTGACTCGGAAATCTAGCAACCTTAGCATGCCCAAATAGGATGTTGTGAAAGGACATAAATTGCTCCATTGCTCGAGTCATCATCACTGAACTCTCAAGTTGACTTGTTCTGCATCAGAGGATTTTATATCACAATCACATTGCATAAGTTGTTGTTCAAAAGGTTCAATAGTTCTCTGGACCGTGGCTGTCTCTGATGCCACGTGCGGTTCCGTCCCTTGCCATGTGCTGTAAGATTGAAGTGGGACCGAAAGAAGGAGAACATCCGTACAGAGTCGAATGAGTAGAGGCTTGTGATGATTGAATCGATTCATGAAGCAGACACGAATTTGATATCTCGTTTGCCTCGTGTCTCATCTCAGTAACAGAAGTCATTGGATCACGCAAGGTGGCTCCTTCCTCGACATCTTTCGATTCTCACGATCGAATCATCACTACCTTAAAGTTATTAGGTTTGCTTTTTCTTGCCCTTTTCTCGTTTCTTCTCCCTCATTTTCGAATCATTTCCTCTCTTGGCATACCATCTCATTCCACAGTCTCTCTGCCGCTTGTCAAGTCAGTCATTTCTTTTTCTCGAAGCAAAAAAGCCACTTTCCTCTTTTCGCTTGACGTCCCGACCGATTGGCGTTGTTTATCGTAAACCGCCAATACGTAGACACGCTTTAGCCTGGGGATACGATGCAGACAGGACCCGATACCGAATTGGTTGCCTGCCGCCAGTCGAACCTTTTCTTTTTCTTTTTCTTTTCTTTTCTTTTCTTTTTTAGCTGCTTCTATCGGTTCATTGTGGAGTTGATCTCGTACGCGCGATTGTGGTGGACATTTGACATTCCAGAATGTCTCACTTTCACATACAATTCGACTTGATCCTCAACTATTTCTTGTCTCGCTTCGTGCCGATCCTCTCTTCCCGGGCGGTTACTTCAAGATTCCAATTCCAATTGTTTTAATGATTGATTGTCGAATGTCGATTAATTGTGCTCGTCCTCAACAATTTTCTGCCTTCAAGTCCGCCTTGTTAGTGCTTGATCTTGGACAGTCCGTCACCCACTAACATCGACGTTATGCAAATGTACCAGGCGCTTAGCAGGCTGTCATGAATCTTTCATGACTCGTTGCGTCCATCTCATTTCCGTCTTGTGGCTCGCCGTCAATCAAGACGAGCCGTCTCCAATAGCTTAGTTAGTCTATCTACCTAGCTGAGTTTGGCAATTGCAGCAAGGCTGTCAGTCCCATCCCATCCCATCCATTCTGCAGCTGCAGCAAGGGTTCTTCTTTACGGAACACTATCCTCTTCTTCACCTGCCTTGAAGCCAAACCCGAATCAGCCTCGTTCTACGAGTTACGCCATTGCATCATAAAATGCTTGACCGTGTCGCCAAGAGCATTTTCGCGATTCATAAGGTAATCGACATGAACGGAGCCGCTTCATAACTGTTCCCCAGTTTTGAACCTAGCAAGATCATCAGCAATGACCAGGCCCAAAAGTTGAATGTTGCGGCTCGGCGAACAATCCGCAAAATTCAATTTCTCGCCGAGAAACCACAGATACACCAGACATCTTTTGACTCGTGAGACCCGTTGACCTAAGCAGCAAGCTCAGCAACCGTCGAATTTCACCAGTGCAAAGCCCCAAAACCACCAGCGAGACCACTAACTGTGGTACAGTGCTAGGCAGAGTATCCTTCTAACCATCCCTGCGGATCCCTTGTACCCTGTGCGATCGCCGACGGACTCAGGGGCCCCGAACGACGCTCGGTCACCTCCAACTCGCCCATTGCTTGGGCCGCTGTTGGGTCTAGCTCCAAGCCTTCAAGCCCCCGAATCCCCGCAGAGGAGTCGAGGGTCTCCCCCCCCCCCTGACGCCTCTTTTTCTCCCACTCGCTCGATACTGGTAGGGTCCTTGTACCGGTGTGGATACACTTTGACTGTCTCTGCTCATCTGTTCCGAGATGCCTGGGCCTCCCTGGTCAATCAGTCAGTTCACTTCACTCGACTTTTTGGCTTGTTAGTTTTAGCTGGCTTTGGCTCTGGCTCTGATTCTGGCTCTTGGGT
>JAAOAY010000601.1:0-12672 GCA_013396255.1 Fusarium sp. NRRL 25303 | reverse complement strand
CTTCTAGGAGTGATAAGTATGCAGTATAGCTTGCTCAAGCTTTAACTTAGCAGGTTGAAGCTATTAAATCTTAAAGTGAAATTCGAAATATTAAAGTAAGTATAAAGTGTCTTAAGTATATTGAATATAGTCATTATAAGTCAATTTCTATATTACTGAAGATTGACTGTTTATCAATACTTTATCTATTTTCCTGTAAGCCTTTCTACAAATTGTTTTGCCTGACTGTGAATCTCCAGAAAGCTCTCTAAGGCTCCACTCAACTGAGTCCTGGCAGATTCTGTTTGGCTGCACAATGAAGGATCCCTACCAGAATTCAGGCTGACAGTGAGATACGAGATGGCCAAAGTGAGTAGTAAAGGCAGGTATGGATGCGCCTGGATTAATTAACAACAGCTTGGCTTGTAGAGAGGATGAAGTGAGACGATTACCTTGAAGCAAGCCGAGGTTGTAATGAGATTAGATACATCGGCCATTTTAGCTGCAGCCTCATTGGCAGCCTCATTGTATGCCTCCGATGCTAGCTGCTCTTCCTGTGTTTGACGGGGCATTTCTTTGCTCGCCTTTGCCAGGGCTATAATGGAACCGTGCATTACCATCAAAGTCGCGATGGCCATTGGCTCGTCATCCAGATCAGTCGCATTGATGGATAATAGGTCAACTTGCCTTTTTGCAGCTGATGCCAACCAATCGTGCCTTTTCCAGAAAGACGCAGTTTCTTTTTCTAACGACGGTCCGCTTTTCGGTAGGTGTTTCTGCATAATGCAGCGTCCAAAGAGAGCCGTACTTGTGACAAACTCAGCGAAACGTGATGTCGCGTCCAGCTTTGCGTACTTGAGTGCCTCGTCTGCGAAGCCCATCTTGACTTCATCTCCGTTCTGAAAGTTCTTTTCTGGACATGGAAGACGAACTGAAATCTACCGAAATGAGCATTTGAGATGGATAGTTGGCAACAAAGGAGCTTAAACTAACAATTTCGTCCTGAATGGCTGGTACAGATTCTCCGCATGCGATCAAGCACCGGTCTAAGCAGAAAGCAACCCAAAAAGTCCTTCTTTTCTCCTCGAGGGTTGGGAAATCGACTCGACTTGGTGCTGAGACTTGTGAGGAGTTTGAGCCACTACCTGTAGACTGCTCTTGCTGGTCACAGCAATGTAGCCTCGAGAGATACACCAAGCGAAATGCCCGCCGCGCTGTTGCTTGTACTGGATATACATGAGGTGCCAAAAGCTCATAATGAGCAAGAAGAAGCCATGCCTGCGTCTGCTCAATGCTGATAGCGGCATCTGTCCAAGGCAGACCCAATTCGCTGGCCTCAAGATCCTCGGCCATCTGTCTCGCTTTGAGATACAAGTCCTCTCCACGGGACCGGAACTGTGATGACATAGACGCGGCAAGTGCTCTCATAGCCATTCTCAAACATTGGCGAGCTGGATAAAGATCCTTTAGTTTAGTCCAGGACAGATATCGTCGCTTGTGGACCATGGGAAAGAGTGGGTGCACCCTATCAAAATATAGCTGATCTCTTCATCGATGAAAGAGAACTCTTATGTCAGTTTTCAGAATTTCTTCAATAAGAAGCATTTTGCAAAGGTTCTGAACTTACAAGTCAAACTGAATCAATGGAGGTAAGTCCTTGGCTGTTGATGAGTCATCTGATATTTGGATCTGTTGAGGTGCTGCTTCGACATCTTGTGAGACCGAAGTATAGTCCTGCCAGTTGGGGTCCAAATTAGGGTCCAAATTAGGATCCGTTATAACCTCTAGATGTTCAGTCCAGGCTGACTGTGACAAATCGAACTGCATTGTCCATTCCATCTCTTCCAAAGGAGTGACTGATGCTGCCTCGGTACTGATGCTATGGCTATGAGAATGAGAGTAGGTAATATCTGCAACCTCGATTTCCGACTGGCTGGCCAATTGCTGCTCTAGCATGGCTGTTCTCTATCATGTTAGAAACTCATGTTAATTTGAGACAAATCAAGGGATCCAGACCGATTCTAGACTTTAACTCTCTTAGCTGTCCCTTTTTGGGCCCACGCTTCGGCCTTTGCTCCACGAAAACACATTCAACTCCTGATTCGAGACAACCTCCACAGACTGGACGACCACGGTCACATTTTGACTTTCGCCTTCGGCATTCCTCGCACGCAAGCCCAGCTTGTTGTCTGCAATTAGTATCCATGTCGAAGATGTATACACACAAAAGTCTCCTTTGAACCTCGGAATAGTTAATGGTATAAATACGTTTAGACTCACAAATTGAACCGAGGTTGATATGATAAGCACCCGAAGGTCCTTGGATCCTTTTGAACTTCTCGCCACCAAAGACGAGGTTTCGTGCATAAGCTTAAACTCTGTGATGTATCCTCGTCGTAGTCTCATCATATCAGCCCGGCAGTTGTTGGAATCCGCTCGGCTAACGAAGTAAACGTGCTTGCAGCCTGCAGGTAATTGAGGCCTGAGCGGCCTGGACCTGTCACAAGGGCGGCCAACACGGGCCGAAATGCCAGACCTAGAAAGTCAAATATTGTCACTCAGGCTTCCCTGATACGCTCGGACTAAATTATTTAGTAGTACTAGGTAAAGTTAGTCCGATAATCCATGGCATCATTGATACCAAAATTGGCGGAATAGACAAAAAGCCGTTGCCTAGTAGATAAGGAAGAGGCTTGTTGCATTTCAGCTACTGTATCAGGCTCAACATCCGTAGTGCTATAGATCACCCTGCAACTTCCAATAACTTCTTAGTTCTTGCCATATGCTTGTCCAGTCGTAAGATCTTACGAATCGTTCTCGTCCACGGAGATTGCCGATGGAGCCGTACAAGATGTCAACTAGCAAATCATCGGCTCTGGGAGGCATGCCAAAGGCCGGCGAGGCCGTACTGAAGCTTAATGATGGAAACAATATGCCAATGGTGAGTTCTGACTTCCTTTTCACGACTCTTCCGAGCCTGACTCATCATCAGCTGGGATATGGTTTAGGAACTGTGTTGCACAAAAGGTCTCGAGACCAGAAGAATGAAGTCATTGTCACAACGACAAAACTCGCAATTGAACATGGATTTCGCCATCTCGATGGTGCCGAACGTGAGTCAACAGAGCAGGAGCTGGTTTTGTCTCATCTGTATGTTAACTACCCGACAGTGTATAACAATGAGATAGAACTCGGCGATGCTGTGCGAGCTTCTCCGATCCCTCGATCAGACCTTTTCATAGTTACAAAGCTATGCGGTACCGAGAAAAGAGATGTCATGGCAGAGTTTGAAGGTTCTCTGAGTAGGCTGGGCCTTGACTACGTGGACCTCTACCTAGTGCATGCGCCTTACATGGCAGACAATGCGAAGGATCTGCAGTACGTTTGGTCTCAAATGGAAGAGATCAAAATATCCGGAAGGGCCAAATCAATCGGTGTATCAAACTTTCTGCAAGAACACATCGAGATCATCTTAGAGGCGGCCAAAATTCCTCCCGCTGTCAACTCGATCGAGTACCATCCTTACCTTCAGCGTGGTCCTCTAATTAATTTCCTCAAATCGCAAAATATCGCAATCTCAGCATACTCTACCCTCACGGCGCTGACCGAAGACGCTCCAGGTCCAGTCAATGAGCTCTACACCCAATTGGCCCGTAAACACGACGTGTCAGAGACAGATATAGCCTTAAGGTGGTGTCTGGATCAGAACATAGCAGCTATCACCACCACTCGCAAAGGGAATAGGTTGAAGGCTTTATGCGAGAAACTGCCCACTTTCAAACTCACTAAAGGTGAGATCGACAGCATCTCGCTTGCGGGCCAGTCAAAGCACTATAGGAAATTTCTTACAGACCGGTTTCCGCCGGAGGATCGGCGATAAGATCCTCCGACGCTTCTTATCGCCGTGGACAAGTGGCATGGATAGCAGGGTCCAGACCACAGTTAGCAACTTAGAGTATCGCAAGAACTGCTATTTAAAGAAATTTGTGGGCGGCCTGAGCCGCTTTTTTGGGTTTAACGTTCTCGTTTAGCCTCGTTTAGTCTCGTTTGTCTGATCACATACCTTGCCTACAAGTCTCTATTGGCTAATCTTACAAGACCGCCGGGTATGCCCGAGCCACTAAGCTCTCTGTGCTAATTTAAGCTCTCAGCCATAAGTCTCAACAGCAAACAAAACATCTGTGCCCGAGACACTTCCCTGCCCAATCAAGCCATGCTTGCGAGGTGGTTATCAGAAAAGAAAAGCAATTCATGAGGTTGAAAGTAACTTGAGAGGCTAGACTTTATTTTATGTCTTGCTACAGTGACATCTTGACTTTTAAACAACCAACAATAGTTCTTATATTCAACATTGATGACATATGCCACTTAAACAACCTCGGTATATCTACTCTTATCCACAATCTCGCTAGCTAACGCCCCTAGCGACTGGCTCTGCAAAATGCTAAAGATGGAAACATCAGCGGCCGCCTGAAGCGAGATCATGTTTCGTAACTCCACTGCAACCAGTGAGTCGACACCATAATGAGATGGATGTTTGCTTGGCTCAATCTCTCCAACAGCTATGACGAAGATGGAGCTCAACTTCTGTGCAATCGCCTCAAAGACAATGGCTTCAGCATCAGCCCGCGAAGTTGCCTCGGCCAGACTAGCAGCAAGTGAGTTTTTGTTAGCCATCTCACCATCTCTTGCTCGTTGTTCTCGCGGCTGTCGATATTGTAGGGCGCTGAAACGTGCATCGCGGCCGAGCTGTGACTCTCCATCACGATTCCAGTGGGAACCAGGTCCTGTATTGAGCCCCGCGACGATCTGAGGAGTAAACGGGTGCAAAATGGCTGACTCCAGTAGTCCGAGGAGTTGGTCTTCTCTCAGTAACATGTGGCCTGCTCTCTGCATGCGGACGGCCACGCCAGCCGTCTCAGCCACGTAGCCCACTGTCTTGACGGCGCAGAGATCGAGGGAAACGGCAGGGAGACCAGTTGTAACACGCCATTGGGCTAGTGCATCTTGATACGACCCTCCGGCTGAGTAGTTGGACTGGCTGGCGTAGCCGACAATGCCATTGATGGATGATAACATAATGAAGAAGTCAACGTCCCGGAATTTAGTATGCAGATTCCAGGACCCATGGACCTTTGGCACGACAGCTGCCCTGAAATTCTCGATTGTCATTTGCTCTAGAATAGAGTCCTGAAAGTTGTTAGCAGTGAAAAACAGGTATTGAGATTGACACGTACTTGAAGCACCATGGCTGCGTGGATAACACCTCGAATAGGCGGAAGCCCCTTGGCTGTACAAAGCTGCAATGCCCTCTCAAGATCATGGCTCTTGGCGACATCACAGCTGATGCACTCAATTCTGCATCCAGTCTCGGCCAAGTCACGTATGAAGACCGTATCCTCTTTTTTCGTCCCAGCACTTCGTGACATGAGAATGATCTGCTTGGCCCCAAGATTGACAAGCCAGCTCGCTAAACACCGCCCGATGCCCCCCAAGCCACCAACCAATAGATACGACGCATCTGGCGACAGATTTACCTCCTTGGGGTAGGGCTGAACTTCAACCTTCTGGAGAGGACCTGTTGATACTACAATTTTGCCTGTGTGTTGTCCTGTCTGCATGAGACGGAATGCTTTGGTAATGTCTGATATTGGGTAACTGGTCAAGGGATCGACAGGCGCGATGACGTTCCGTTGTTTCAGACGCGCAATCTCGGTGAGGATTCGACGCACATCTGGACCTTTCCCTTTTGTCATGTGGAGTACATCCAGTGACGAGAAAGATATATGGCAGATAAATGGGCGCATCTCCAAGAAACTGTTTTGCTCAAGGTCTCGTCTTCCAATCTCGACAAAGTGCCCAAATGGAGCTACAAGGCCAAAGCTTTCTTGCAACAAAGGACCCGCAAGAGAGTTAAGAACCAGATCAACACCGCGACCCCCGGTTATCTCGCGGATCCCCGAGGCAAAGGATGTATCGCGGCTGTTGAAGATGTGGTGATCTGGAATTCCATATCTTTGCTGTATCAGCTGCTTCTTCTTAGGAGAGCCTACGGTGACGTAGATATCGGCTCCGAGATGCTGCGCCAGCTGGATAGCTGCTTGGCCAACGCCACCCGCTGCGGCGTGGATCAGCACAGATTGACCTCGCTGGACATGAGCAACGTCGAACAAAGCAACGTACGCCGTGGTAAACACCATAGGCATAGATGCTGCTTCTTCAAAGGTCGTGCCATCAGGTATAGAAACGGCGTTCCAATGTTCGGTTCGTACGCGACTTGCAAAGGGCCCGCGCAGAAGGGCAAAAACACTCTCGCCTACAAAGTGCCCATGGAGAGCGGCCACAGCGCCGACTTTGGTTATGACGCCGGCACACTCGATACCCATGATCTTGTCTTCTAGCTGACCCATGGCAACCATGACATCTCGGAAGTTCAGACCATAAGCGCGAACCTCGATTTCGACAAAGCTCTCCAACATCTGACTTTCATCGGCAGTCGTGACCACTTCATCATGAATAAATGTCAATGTGTCCAAGAGACCCCGGGTGCCGAAATGGAGGTGAACAGGATGCTCCTGATGGAAGAGCTCAGGCACAGCATTGTCAGGTGACTGGTGGCTTTGCTGTGGCATGACGAGTTCATTTCGAATTGTGTCCTTGTAATATCGCGGGACCATAATAGCCTCGCCTCGTTCCGCGAACTCGAAATCCATTGCAGAGCCGTCAAAAATGTTGCTATCATCCGTGTCTCTGAAGGAATGCTCGAGAACACGCGAGATGGCGTCAGAGGCAGCATATGACCATGTTGTTGGAGATGGATCCAAGTCCAAAGTCATGATTCGTCGACCAACATACTCATTGCGCAGAGAACGGACAAAACCTGTAGCCAATGCCGAGCAAGGAATCTCACACTTGATAGCTCCCCCAATTGTTACCCAAAGAAGACCATGACAGTTGGCTACCACGAGTTTCAGCCCTTCTAACAAGGTCGAGTTGAGGTCAAAGAGTACGTTGTCCTCCACTTCGGCCAAAAAGACGCATATCTTGCCTCTGTAGGTAGAATCAGTGACATCCGGGGCGTCGAGGAGCTGCACAGCAAGGCAGTCATCTTTTCCTCCGATGGACCTTGCCAAAGATACTATCCAATCTGTTGGAGGAACTGATTTGGAAGTCGTAACTAGAACAATGTCCTCTGACCGAATCCCGACCGAGCTATCTACGTCCGCTTTCGCATGAGACATGATAGTGCTAAATGCATATTCAGAAGCGTCTTCGCTCTCGTTCACGACCATGTCAACCCCTGTGAAGCCTGCAGTCCTTAGTGCGCTATCCCATGACGGGATACTTAGGGACGGACTATTCTGACGTGTAGGATCTTGGCTAAGCCACCATCCGGGCAGCAGGCCAAAGATGAACTGAATGTCAATCTGGTCCTGCGTTGTTTCAATAAGCAACAGCGAGCTGCTGGGCTTCATGAGGCTTCGAACATTAGCCATTGTATGAGAGATGGACTTTGTTGCATGAAGAACTTGGCATGCAATCACGACATCGTAAGAACCAAGCTTGAAACCTTGTTCTGCGGGGTCCTGCTCGATGTCTAGTTTGTCGAATGCTAGTATATCGCTCCACCCCGAGAACTCCTCTCTAGCAGCCTCGAAGAAACCCATAGAGATATCCGTATAGTGGTATAGCTCGGCTAGCGGACCCCTGGAATCTCGGGTTCCGAGTACCTCGAGAGCATGGCGAGTGACACTGCCTGTACCAGCACCTATTTCAAGAATTCGAGCTCTAGGGTTCTTGTGAACGATCTTGCGGAGCAGGTCAGTTAGTTGGCTGAAACAACGTTTGAGGCCAGGTAGTTCCTCGTAGTATTTCGAGAGAAGATTATTTTGAGCCATTAGTTCCAGAGGCGTGGTCTTCCCTCGCAAAATATTCGCAAGATGCGGGCCGAGACGACAAATCATCTCGCCTGCCACGCTCTTCGTGATAGCTTGGCTAATAAGAACAAGTCGCATTCCAGAGCTTAGGGATCTTAGATCAAGGGTCTTATCTGTGTTGTCAGATTCAGATTCAGATGGACCCAGCTTGACCTGATCCTGCATCCAACCGTAGAACTTAGCCAAGTGTCCACTAAGACTCGAAATATCAGAGGGAGAGAGGTCAGTAAGTGCTTCATGAATATAGTAAAGACAAATGGGCCGTAGCTCTTTCGTGAGACTCTCCCCAGGATCCGAATGTGTAAGCTCCTTTTGAATCTTCCTGAGTGTCTTGGGGTTAGCGACTGTCATGTCAATTTCCCATTCAACACTGTTGCAAACTTCGTTCTCCCACGGCCGTTTATTTGTGGTACCGATGGCTTGACCAAGGGACTGGAGAAACAGCCCTTGTATCTCTAGTATAGGAGTTTGCAAGCCATGTGGATCTTTTTGGGCATTGAAAAGGCGAATATCTGCTTCAAAGCTCTGGGAATCGGCATCGTTGACTCTTGAGCAAGCTTCGAATTCGTGTCCTGCCTCGTAGCCGATATTACTCGATATCCAAATGTGCCTAAATCTGCGAGGCACGCGCGGGCTCTCCTGGAAATACCCAGCCTTGGGAAGGGCAGTATATGCCGCTTGCACAATGGAATCGAGAGTAGTCGGGTGTATAATAGTGTTGCTGGCAGAGGTGTCGGCAACGAGTATTGTGGCCTTGGATCGTGGCTCAGTTTGGCACTGGAGGATGTTCTTGAAGTTTTGAAATGCTGGTCCATGCTCGATACCGACTGATCTGAAAGTGGCAAAGACATCATCAGGCGCGATTCGGCGTGCTGTGCTAGGAATTGAAGGGGATATCGCTTCGAGTCCGCCTACGCCCGGCATCGTATCATCGGCAAACTCGACTTTGATAGACCCCTTGGCATGCAGATTCCATCGGTTCTCGCCAGTGACAGAGAGGATCTCAAAATGATACCATCCCCTGAGACCAATCTCTCTATCAGACGCAGGAGACAGTTTGGTCTGAAGCTCCAGAGGTTGGATGTCTGGCACTAGCAGGGCTCGAAGGATCTCAACGTCTCGCAGCCTGTAACCAGAGATTTGTTGATCCTTTCCAAGTTTATCCACAGATTTGATCACCTGCATAGAAACCATCTGTGCTACACCTGCAACAGCCAAGCAGATAAAGCCTGCTCCGGGATAAAGGACATTGGACTGGACTACGTGATCACGAAGCCAAGGAGACTCGGACACACGAAGGACATGGCGCCACGAAGGAGACTCTCGCTCTGTCCCTAGAACTAGTGAGCCGATAAGACTGTGTGGTTCCTGATCTCTTTCTCGCAGCGCTCTATTGAAGCGTGGCTCAACCCAATGTCTTGTCTGGTGATTCCATGGGTAGGAGGGAAGGTCTGTCAATACGTTGACAAAACTCTCTCTGCCGTATGGGAAGTTGAGAGAATCTAATTGTAGTTCCAGTCCCTCGCCAATCAGATTTGCCGCCAGTACCTGCATGGTATCTCTGGCATCATTCTTGCGAATCAAACAAGGGTAGTAAGGGATTTGGAGACCCCCAAACTCAGGAAGCTCAAGAATCTGTCTGATAGGGCCTCTCAAGGCTGAATGGGGTCCAACCTCGACTACAACATCAACACTGGTGCCAGATGGGTCAAAGCCGCCCAGAACCATGTCGGTGAAGGCATCCAGGAACTGGACAGGCTGAACCAAGCTTGCCACCCAATGCTCAGTACTGGCAATTTCTTTGGGATCGGTCATGCGGCCGCCAGTGACTGGTGAGGCGTAGACAATGGACTTAAGGGTAATTTGAGAGTTGCATAGCTTTACCCGACTCAGGGCGTCTCGATATTTGTGGGAGATTGGCTCCATCTGATGCGAATGGTAGCCGATGTCGACATTGAGTCGACTCGCTAGCACACCATCAACCTTAGCCCTAGTCTCAACTTCCAGGACGGCGGAAAGATCTCCTGCAACGGTCACACTCTTGGGGCTGTTGATACAAGCGATACTTGCCTTTCCATCGCTTTGCAGCTCTTCGAGGTAGGTCGCGGCATGGCCAGGTCCCACTCCGACCGCAACCATGCCCCCCTTTAGAGAACCTCTCAGAGCTTTATCGGCCGACAAAAGACTTCGGTAATGAGCGATGGCCATGGAAGCTCGGTAGTCGATAACACCAGCGGCATATGCAGCTGCGATCTCTCCACTTGAGTGACTTGTAACCGCTGCTGGCTTGACACCCCAGCTCTGGAGTAAGTTGACCAGGGATATCTGCAGTGCAGCACAAATGGGAATACTGACAGCAGTATCATAAACCTTTGTGTCAGGAGCATCCCTCATGAGCTCCTCCATTAACGACCAATCTGCACCAAGCTCTCTGAGGTATGCATCTCCAAGCTCGAGGGAGGATCTGAACACGGGATATGCGATAATCAGCTCTCTCCCCATTGCATACCACTGAGCTCCTTGTCCTGTAAACACCATTCCAATACGTGGAGTTCGCACGATTCGCTTGGGCTTGAACTGAGAGGATTCCAGAGACTCAACGACCGTAGAGATACCGCGCGTGTAGGAAATGGGACATGCTGCAACCCAAGGCATCATACTGCGACGGTGTCCCAAAGTGTATACCATACTCTGAAGAAGTTGATCAGGTTTCTCATAGTCCTTTCCACGTCGGAGATGGTCTTTCAAGTTGGAGATCATATCCTGACACGTTTGTTCGTCTCTTGCACTGAGAACAAGAACCTTGGTCTTGTTCCGGGAGGGATTTGTGTTATTCCCTTCACTAGTCAGCTTCTGATCAGATCCTGATGTTGATTCGGTACCTTTGGTGTGTCCGTTGATATGACTGGTTCCGTTGGTCGACTGACTGCCAGAATTAGTCCTCCATTGAGGTCCCATTTCAACAATGACATGGGCGTTCGTGCCACCGTAGCCAAAGTTGTTGATCGACGCGCGCCTTATCCCATTGGAATTCGGCATCCATGGCTCCAGCTTCTGTGGCACTTCAAAATTCCACTGCTTCAAGTCGAGCTTTGCGTTCGGTTTCTCAAAGTTGATGGACGGTGGAAGGGCCCCATGCTCGAGCGCCATAACCACCTTGATGAGACTGGCGAGGCCACTGACTGGCTCCGTATGTCCGATATTGGCCTTGATAGAGCCAACATGTAAAGGCTCTGTGCTCTGACGCGATTGGAAGACTGCTGCAACTGCCTGAAGCTCAATTGGATCTCCTGCTGGAGTACCTGTGCCATGTGCCTCGAAGTATTGTGTTTCAAGTGGGTCGAGCAGCGCGCTTTGGTAGCACTTACGAATCAATTCTTCTTGTGCACTAGAGCTTGGAGAGGTGATAGTTTCTGTCTTGCCGTCCTGGTTTAGGCAAGTCTCACGTACCACTGCCCGGATAGGGTCTCCGGCAGCGATAGCATCTCTCCAGCGCTTGATGACGACAGTCGCCACACCCTCTCCTCGCCCGTACCCATTCGCTCTTGAATCGAACGAAAAGGACTTCCCGTCAGGAGAGAGAACACTGTCCTGAGTCAGCAAACGGTGGTTCCAACTAAGACTGTAACATACCCTATAGACCCGAGAGCCTTGAACATATCAGGATTAAGCATCAGATTGGAACTTCCAACGATCGCCATGGTCGAGTTGCCAGATCGCAAGTCACTGACAGCTTGATGCATTGCCACTAGAGACGTTGAGCAACCCGTGTCTAATGTCATGCTAGCCCCTCTCAGATCAAAGAAATGCGAGACGCGGTTTGAGGCCATGGCGGCGCCTGTGCCAGTGATCATGAAACGTGGTAAGTCATCTTCATCACGTATCATACCCTCCCTATAGTCGTGATTAAATGTTCCCATATATACAGACGTGTCCGAGCCTGCTATCCTTTCAATGGGTTGCCCAGCTTGAGATATGTCAGATTGGTTGTTTCCAGACGAAAAAGTGACATCTTACCATTCTCGAGGGCTTCATACACAGACTCCAATTGGAGTCGAAATTGAGGGTCCATAGACTAGATTCGCACGTCATCAGTTTCTGCTCATTCATAGCTCGTTACAAGTATTGCTTACGGCTGCAGTTTCGGCTGACAGGTTGAAGAAGGCTGCGTCGAAATTGCCAAGGTCCTCTTTGATAAAGTATCCAGCACGCACATGCATCTAAAATAATTAAACTTAACTGTTTTGTAGCTATGGAAAGAAGGAGAGGATACACGTACAGTGCTGGATTTCTCGTGATCAGGATGGAAAGATCCCGCCCAGTTGAATCTGGACAATGGGATCTGAGACCAAGCATCTCGTCCGTTAGCAACCATTTGCCATAGATTATCGGCATTTGTGGCTTCGCCGGCAAATTTGCAGCTCAGACCGATGATCGCGATTGGCTCCGGGGTACGAGTCTCTTCCATTTCGCTCATCAAGTTTGACAAAGATATGTGGATTGGTAGGGTTGTTTGGGATGCTAAGCACTCATTCACTGTAGTATATGTGAAAGTCGCCAAACCTGGTCGACTGATGAGAATATAACGATGAACCCTTTGTTGATGTGCCGGCAATTGCTGGCCTTGCAAGGGAGCGGACAAATGAATCAGTATAACTGGATATGGGCAGAACCATATAAATGTCCGAACTCTTCCGGATAACATTAATTACACTGTGTCAGTATTAAGTTATACTTATATAGATTAAATAAGGTT
>JAAOAY010000599.1:0-41351 GCA_013396255.1 Fusarium sp. NRRL 25303 | reverse complement strand
CCTGTTCCCTGCTCCCCCTCATCAAGTTTGCCTTTGTTGTTGTCTTTCAGCTCAGCATGCATGACACCATGGCGCCGTCCTCATTAACAGAACCAGACGCTGCGGCAGAGTCCTCCACCCGCGGTCGCTTCTACTCCATTCTCCGAAAGCCAGCATCGAACCTCGCCCTCCGAATCTCAGACCTTGATCGATATCGCCTCAACATGTGGGAGGTCAGTTGGGCTGCTCCCAAGGAGTCGCGAAAGGAACATCGTGAGAACAAAGCGGCGACCGGCAAATCTGCGACAAAAGCGCGGTCGATCTTCAGTCGCGGGTCTAACTCGTCGAGCGAGGCACCGTCGTTTGGGAACTTTTATAATAAGCGAAAGAATGCCGAGAGGGGGAATGATTCCGTGTCGTCGACGTCTTCGAAAGCGAGCGCTGTAGCGGGGAATTATGAGTTGGAGGCAGATGAGGCTTCGACCTTTTCGGCGGGGAGTGAGCAGACGACCATTAATATGGCGAGGGTCATTGATCTCAGCGCAAGGCGAAATGGGCAGATTATGGAGCGCTCTCAAGGTTCGCGACATCGCGCGGTGATTGTTCGTCCCATACTAATATCTCGGTAGAGTTATACGCTGGGGATAACACGCTTCTTGAGCCGCCTTCACCAACACTCACATCGTCATCTGCGCCGTGGGATACAGAAACTCTTGAGAGAGTCATTATACAGCCGTGGCCTCTCATCCAAGCCTTGAGCGATGACTCGTTTGTCGCGCGAAGTACGGAGGCGACAACATCTCAGCGCACATCCTACGATACACCATATCTCATCAATTGCGGTGTTACAATCATGGCGACACCCAGCATCAAGTCTAAGCATCGCGCTCGCTCACCGAGCACTCAGTCAGTCTCAATCATCATTCACAACGTCCGTTTGCTCACCCCATTTAGATCTCAACCTCAACGTCCACAGAGTAGCCGATCACCAACCAAAGCCAAGACCCCACGACGCATGCCATCATCCACGGCCTCACTACGCGTCGAGAGCAGCGATAGTTGGCAGCCTCCAAGTGAATGGGCCTGCACACCCACTGAGCCCTCTTTCCAATTCCCTGACGAACCTGTCCCTGAGCCAGAAGCTACCATCCCCAAGGAACTCAACGCGATGCAGTTGGGTGTCAAGCAACTTGCCAAAGAGGACAACATGGTCAGACTCGTACGTCTTTCTGAAGCGCAGGGTGTGAATAATCCACCGAGTTTATGTCAGGATCTGGAGGTGGAGAAGATGCAGTGGATGCTTTCTGCCATGTTCAACATGGATGGACCCGAGTATTCTGAGATTAACGATGATGGTCTTGATGATGAGTCGGTGGATCCACCGAAGAGGATCCTTGCTCTTTATGAAACACCTGGTAAGTGATCTCACTCACGTACTCATCTCACTCAACTGACATCTCACAGCCGTGACTTCATACCTCGCTGCCGTGAATCACAGCAAACAAGTCTACCATCTCTCCGCAGCACCATTATCACCCGCTTCATTCCCCAACATTCACCCTGTCCTTACACCAGTGCGATCGCCCTCCGCATTCCCCGTCGCCCCATCTACCGTTGAAGCCGTGCACTCACTGCGTCTTCCTCTCGCTATGCCATCACAGGATATCCCCGCTCTCTTACGAAACATTCATCGATGTCTTGAGCCAGGTGGTTCATTGCAACTCACCATCATCGATCCCCTTCCCGTTACTAGCACTCTCGGTCCGCTTCTACGAGCGTGGATTGAAGATCATCTTCTCTTCAATCTGGAAGCTAGTTTCCGTTGCACAAACCCAAGCAAGCTACTCCCTCTTTGGCTGAATGGTGCATCTCTACGCGTCGATCCTGATTGTATTGAGACGACACCGTTCTTCGCTATCCCGCTTGACAATAGTCAGCTTCAGTATGTGAGAGAAGGTCACATATCTGAAGAGGGTCTGAGACAAGAACTACGTAATCTTGTGGGGCGCATGCTCTGGATGGAAGTTTGGAGAGAATACATCGTCGCTGACCACTGGTGGTGGGAAGATCCTGAGATTCTTCAAGAGTGCATCCAGCATCAGACGACATGGGAATGGAAGCTAATTGAGGCAGTCAAGGAAACCTAATATTTCTTTTTTTGTTGTGTATGGTTGTTATGTGGTAATTTTAGATAGCATTATACCCTTGGAGTCTTAATAATGATTATAATTGACGGAATCATACCTATTCCCTGTGTTCCAGTGCCATCCTCTCAATCCCTGGCGCTGCCCAGATTCTTATGCTCCTCCAAACCATCCGTCTGCCTCACAGTCTCCACCAACCTCTCAATCCTTCCACTGTCGTCAATACTCGCAAAGAGAAAGACCTCGTATTTAGATGGAGGTTTGTTGGAAAACTCGGCTGTGACAAAATGGCGCTCGGCGAGTTGGTTGCCTTCTCGAAGGAAATGCGTCACTTGGACTTTGATAACTGTCGTAACCTGTCGCAGATGTTGAATGTGTTCAACAAACTCGGGAAATTCGATGCATTTTCCGTCCACAATTGACGTATAGTCTTGAGTGAAGAGACCTTCGAGATCAGCTCGGGTGGTTTCTGGTTCGCCGATGAAGATACTCTCAAAGCCTTTTTCGTACTTGTCGAGAGAAGATGTCCAGTCAACGTGGGATAATTTAGATGTCATTTTGTGAGATTGAAAGAGCCTCTCATGAATTCAGAAGCCGATTGTGATGTGGTGAAGATGTAGTTGGGAATAGCTTGGTTTGCTGCAGACTACATTGATGTCTCTTATGTATACATGTTGCCGCGGACTCATCTCCGAGCCCCGCGGACCTCCAGCGTCATCATGCAGATCCCAAAAAGCACGAGGTGGAGACTGGGACAAGAATTTGAACAGCTCATAATAGCTATGAATAAGTAAGAATATTCGGAATATCCTTATCTAATCATAAAAACTGCACAAATGGCGAAACAGGTGCTGCTGTTGCGCCTACGTGCATAGGTTGGTTATGATACCCGGTAGCGAATCGATTTATTTATTAAACACAATACGCATATGTTCATCAATAAAGCCATTTGCCTCCTCCATGTAATGAAGAGAAGAACAACCTTCTCATCTATATATTTCCTATCTCAAAAGTGTTTTGTATTTCTTTTTACCCTCCACTTGCCCCATTCGTAAGCATAAAATCCAGAAGATTTATGTGGTGAGATGAGATTCCAAGCTAGGGAGCCGAAGTCCAGGCCTGCTGACTACAGTCTTGTGTAAGTATATTTAAAAGTAATTACTTTATCAAGACATTCGATTTCAGTGTTCTAAAAATCTTAACTTATTATTCAGAAGATATGCTCACTCGACCGTGGCCGTTAGAGTAGAACAAAACAGTGGGTTCATCGAGGAGACCAAGGGCAGCCGATAAGAACTTCCTGCCAATAGGATCACTTCCAGCCCGTCAGAGTTAGCTCCTTCAAGGTCTTGCACTAACACAATCAACCCCACCTTCACTCAACTCAAGAGTGAAGTCGTTCAATCATTACAAACTCTCATCATCATTTACTGTTTTTCTATAATTCTTTGCCTCAATTCTATCATAGAAAGAGAAACATCCAGAAAGACAGCCAGCGAAGATGCGCGTACTAGGTCTTCTCGGTGGCACAACCTACAACGCAACCCTCCTCTACTACAAACAAATAAACGCCTATGTCCAACACCGTCTCGGCGGGGGCCACTCCTCCAAACTCCTCCTTCACTCCTTCGACCACGCTGAGCTCTTTAGTTTCTTCCAAGCAGGCAACTATAACGAAGTATCTCGCCAAATCTGCACCGCAGCGAAGAATCTCAAGTCCATCGGCGCAGAAGCCATCGTTCTCTGCGTAAACACGAATCATCGCTGGGCAGAAGATGTTGAAAACGCAACGGGTATTCCACTGCTCCATATCATTGACTTTACGGGGGATGCGATCGTCAAAAAAGGGTTGAAGAAGGTTGCGTTGTTGGGGACAAAGATTAGTATGGAGCAGGACTTTTTGAAGGGAAGGCTTGAGAGGAGGTTTGGGGTTGAAGTTCTTGTTCCGAAGGGGGAGGAGACGAGGAAGAGGATGGATCGTGTGATTTTCGAAGAGCTTTCGTGTAACAAGGTGCTGCCTCTGTCAAGGGAGTTTTACCTGGATCAGATTAAGGACTTGTATGGGAGGGGTGCTGAAGGGGTTATTTTGGGCTGTACAGAGTTGCAGATGATACTGAAACCCGGGGATGTCGATGTACCAATGTTTGATACCGTCGAGTTACATGCGAAAGGCGCTGCAAAATGGCAGCTTGAGGAATAACAGTGATCATGGTTGTTTGATCATCTGATATCATATAGTGAAGTTCTGCCTGATTAAAATAGCACATTGAAAAGAAATGCCAATCGTTCTCATATTTGTTCATCATGCTTCCGGCCGTAATGCCTACTCTAAAAAGTTCATCCTGCAACAGATTCTGCGCTAATAATCACCATGCCTAGATATCTTGGAGCTCTTATTTGTTGAGAATAGCAGACCAGTCGTACTTCTTTGCCCATTCCTCCCAGCTCGTCATAGGGCAGTCAATACCAGCCTGTCAAGTCAGTATATTTCCAAACTCTCACAACAAACCAAACACATACCTCTCGGATATCCTTCGCCTTGAGTAGCTTCATGCCGCCGTCGTAGCCAGGATCAGAAGTATATGAAAACATATACCCAGTCTCGATACCCGCGTCGCGATCAGGTGTAGCAGCCGTCATCTCGTCTGGCGTCACCTGGCGGTACTTGACGGGGACATTGTTGATGCGGCCCCAAGTCTCGATCCACTCTGGCCATGTGCAAGTTGTGCCTTCAGCCATGTAGGCCTTGCCAGGAGGCATTTGGTACACGGCGTAGGTGAAGTTGCCTAGGTCTCCTACTGGGTCGAGATGAGGAACGAGGCTGTCGGGTGAGGTCGTGAAGGACATTTCAAAGGTTCCATCAGGGAGCTACTTCTAATCAGTGCCAGTTCATGTCAGGCGTGAATGAACCTACCTTGTTCATATAAGAGTCGGGCAGAATGTTGAAGCTCGTGTAGAAGTACCCCGTGTGAATGCACGACATCTTGGCCGCAAGCTCAGGATACTTCTCATCAACATACGCCGGAAAAACATCCGCTTTGCCATCAAAATGATACAGCTCCTTGAACTTGCCTCCACTGCACTTCTCAGCCTGACTAAGCGTCGAGACCAAGAAACCGTTATCATCAAGGCTATCAACCACTGTAGCAGCCGCATCGACAATATTCTTGCCCTGCTGCACCTCAACATTATACGCAAACTTGCGACACGAAATGCCCTCCTTGGCAGCCTGCTCCCGACAATCCGGTCGGAAAAACGGCTCCCAGTAGTTAGTCACGCTGAAGATGACGTTTGCTCCAGTAAAGGCACTCTTGAGAGTCGAGACGTCATTGAGATCAACAGCCACGACCTCGGCTCCCGCCGATGACAGGGCCTGGGCGGCGGGTGAGGCGGTGTTGCGGGTCAAGCCACGCACTTTGAAGCCCGCCTTGAGAAAGCGACGGGCGACGGAGCCGCCCTGGTTGCCTGTGGCGCCAACCACGCAGACGAGTTTGTCGTTGGCCATTGCTTTTGTTTGTCTTGGTTCTGAAATGGAAAGAGGAGAAGGGGGAGAAATTCGGTGAGGGTTTATTTCCTTAGCCGACTTGGCTTTAGTTGGTGCTGCTTGAGTCTGGGCCCCCCTCTAAAAGACGGAGATGCTTCCTAGATCGATGTGACTAAACCCAAACGAGCCCAATCGTACCACGGCCCTGGAATTCCCAATTTTCTGGTCTGCTCTCTTTATCTTTCCTCCGTCTGTTCCGCGCTTTTCCCCACGTGGCTGATCATCTTTTCCCTCCCTCATACTCCGCTCGAAGCTTGACAAGACTACGGTTTCACATTCCTAATAGTGCTTATTTGAGCCAGCTCTGCTGCTATACTTACCTTACCTTGCCACTATGGGCTCTGAACACGATTCCAAACCAAAGACTTCTTCGTCGCCCGTAGCGTCAGGGTCTCCTCCACCCGTTACCACTCTGTCGGGTCAAGATCCTGGCGAGACGCGCCGATCGCCCGCAGATGACGAGGACCAACAGCCAGAAGAGCATGCGCCGCTCCAGGTCGATGTACGCTCTGACTCATTCACACATGACTCAATTTATCGTATTAATCATTTTTAGGAAGACGAAATAGCTGGCGATGATGCAGATTCTACTTATGGCTCTGACCGAGGCTCAGTCTACACTGCTTCCGCCACGTCATCAATCTACCACTACCAGTATGAAAATGGCCGTCGCTACCACGCTTTTCGCGAGGGCCAATACGTCCTCCCAAACGATGACCAGGAGCAACAGCGCCTTGATCTTCAGCATCACATCTGGCGCTTACTCCTCGGCGGCGCTCTTCACACAGCGCCGTTACCTAACCCAGACTCACCCGACGAATACCGCATCCTGGATCTCGGTTGCGGCACTGGCATCTGGGCCATAGAAATGGCAGATGAGTACCCCAACGCAACAGTCGCAGGCGTAGACCTCTCTCCGATCCAACCAGACTGGGTACCTGGTAACTGCATGTTTCACGTCGACGATTACGAAGATGAGTGGACGTACCGCGAGAGTGAGAGGTTTGACTACATCCATGGCCGGGCGCTCAGCGGCACAAGTGCAGATTGGATGAGGTTTTACAAGCAGGCGCTTAATCATCTGAAGCCAGGCGGGTATATGGAGATGCAAGAGTATGATGCGTGGATCTTCAGCGACGACGATAGTTGTGATAGGGCGCCGTGGACGATGGAGTGGGTTAATAAGCTCGATGAGGCGAGTAAGATGTTTGGGAAGCAGATCAATGTGGCCAAGTATCATAAGCAGTGGATGATCGATGCTGGGTTCGAAGATGTCGTGGAGAGAGTTTACAGAGTAAGGTTTCATGTCACCGTTACATCGCTGGTTACTGACTTTGGCAGATACCCATTGGTCCCTGGGCGAAAGACCCGACGTTGAAGGAGTTGGGAAAGTTTGAGCTGACGCACATGCAAATGTCGGTTGAGTCGCATACACCGGCTTTGTTCACGCGTGTGTGGAATTATTCGCACGATCAGGTTATGGTGTTGATGGAGGGTGTTAAGAGGGAGTTTCGAAGTCGTGAGTTGAGATTGATCACGAGTTATCGATTCATCACTGGGCGGAAGCCAGCAGAGCTTAGTTAAGGCAGATACGCTGGTTGTATCTGATGAGAGAGCATGGAAAGAGCTTTTAGATTACGAAGCATGGATAGCTAAGCGGGCGTTTGGATATGGGAGGAAATTGACTTGCCCTCGATGACTTGTGGTCGGTATGAGCCTCTGTGTATAACTACGGGATGACTGCTGTCTATGGTGTTGAGCTGCAGGCTGTGAACACAGATGAGCTTAACCTTATAGGCAGCAGTTATCCCATAGTTATATACAGAGGCTCAACCCCTCCAAGTCATTGAACTTTGTTGTTTTATTGCTACAAGCTCGAGGACTAGCAGTGACCTGGACTACCGACAATGGTCTTGTAGTAATGTTTGAGCCTAGAATCAATTTGATCTTGACTTATCTTGCCTCACAGCTCGGAAGCTTGATTAAGAGCGTGAGATATTAACTTCTTGTACCCTTCGACAGCCTGCTCCAGATCCAAAATCTTCAAGTGCTCATGCGCAGAGTGCGCCTCGAGAATCGAGCCAGGTCCGTAAAGATATTTCTTATGGCTCCCCTTTAGTCTCGGTATATCTGTTCCGTAGTTCAATACTACAGTCTCAAAGCCTATCCGATGTCAGTTACAGTTTCGTAGCCTTGCATTCTCACTTACCGTCAACATCATAGTCAGTAGGTACTGGTCCAATACCATACGAGAACTCAACAGCAAGGCTCGGATCACTCTCCTCAACTACCCGACGAATCAAGTCCCTGATACCCTCTGGAGTTCCACCGGCGACTCTGACTCCTCCGGTGGCATAAGCGTTCGCCGGGATAACATTACCAGCAACACCACCTTCAATCCTACCCACGTTTAGAGTAGAGTTCCCAAACTCTTTACTCCCAGGTAATTCAACCTTCTGAAGAGCTGCTAAGCCACGAACAAGGCTGTCAATCGCATTGCTCCCAGTCTCAGGGTATCCTGAGTGACCAGCCTTTCCATTGGCTTTGATGGTGAAACCCAATCCACCTTTATGACCTCGAGCAAGTTTGAGCTCTGTCGGTTCACCAAAGATGACGGACTCCCAGGATAGACCTAGATCATTGACATTGCCCATTCCGGGTCCGCCTGTCTCTTCGCCCACCACGAACAAAAGGGCAACATCACTTCCACTGACTTTCTTCTTCTCAAATAGTTCCTGAACAGCAATGATCTGTGCCGCGACACTGCCCTTTGCGTCGACTGTTCCTCGACCCCAAATCTCATCACCTCGTCGTTCATAAGGCCAGAATGGGGGAACAGTGTCAATATGAGACGTCACGAGAACTCTTGTGTTTCTCGTGTTATTGTAGTACGCCAAGATATTATCGCGGTTCTTGGCAACTGCTTGAGTCTCAACAGTGAAACCTGCATCCTGGAGGTATGTTTTGAGAAAGTCGGTGACGTGTTTCTCTGAACCAGTGATTGAGGGACGTTCGACGAGTGACTTGTGAAGATCTAGAAGAGGTGACGACTCCAGTGATTCATGAGAAAACGGGAGCTGGACGTTTCCCAGGTTGAACGCTGCCGCCGCAGTGGCACTGAAGAGGATGCTATTGATGAGCTTCATTGTTGATAACAGCTTGCAGATAACAAAGAGGGGTAAGAGATATGAACCCATCCAAACTGGGCCCCGTGTATCTTGATATAACGTTGATCGTCACAGATTGATAAGCAATCTCGAAAAGCCAATCAATTCCTTTTTTTTATCGTTACGTAGATGTCACCATTGACGGGCAGTATTTCCTCATCTGCCAAAAGCGGGGAGACTCAAGGTCGGATACTACATCGAACCCGAGATGGCAACACCTTTTATAGAAATACTCGCATAGGTTTTCGGAGTAGTATCATTTCTTAGATAGCCTTGGAGATAACCGCTGGATGTAACGGGTTGCGCGATTATATCCCCCACGCACGCCAAGATGAGGAATGCCGATCGCGGATGTCGACATATCGCGGGGTGAGGAGTAGGATACACAAGTGAGGGGGCCAAGATTTATATCTTTATGGGTGTACCTTGATAGATTCTGCGAAGGTGAGAGAAGATTATCAAGAAAATGGCTTCTTCTGGTATCTCTAAAGGCCATGGAGCCTTGGATGAGAAGACTCATCATGTTATTCCCGACTCTTCATCCGGCGAACCGCCAGTCAAGCAACACTACAACACCGTCACCCGCGGAGAGCCTATCCCCTCTTCAGGCGATATAGACGATAATATTGTCGGTTATGATGGAACGCTTATGGGAGCGCGGACTAGGTTGAGTAGTCAGCAAGAGAAGAAGCTGTTGCGACGAATTGATTGGCATCTCATTCCTTTACTTTCGGTCATGTACATGGTCAAGTCAATTGATGCTTCCAACGTGAGTGCAGTGCTCTATTTGATATTGCGATGCTAATGTCGCAGGTTTCGAATGCGCGAATCATGGATCGTGGAACGCCGAGGAATATCATGACGGAGCTGAATATCTCAGCTGATGACTACAACTTTGTCACTATGGCATACTACGTCTGTCTACAAGCTCAGATCGTACGACTATCACTGATTAGCTTTCAGATCCCGTATATCCTGGCAGAGACGCCTTCAAACCTCTTGGTAAAGCGACTCAAGCCATCTGTTTGGCAAGCAAGAATCATGGTTGGTCTCTCCATCTTGTCACTGGTTCACCCGTCTCACTGTCTGAGCAGATATCATGGGGCATAGTTCTCGTCTGTCACGCTGCAGTGACGAATGCCGCTGGATTGTATACAGTCCGCGCTTTTCTTGGTCTCTTCGAGGCAGGACTCTGGCCTGGTATGCTTCTGCAGTTATGCTACTGGTACCGCCCTGATGAAATGGCATCACGCATCGTTCTTGTCACTATCCTCGGTAACTTCAGTGCTGTCGTTAGCGGTGTTCTTGCCTTTGCATTCAACGGTGTCCATGCGCAGGGCTTATCGGGATGGAAATGGTATGCACCTAACAATATGTCTCTGGCTAGACTGACTGAACTTCTAGGCTCATATTAACAGAGGGAGTATTCACTATACTTCTTGGTATCTATGCGTATATCTTCATGCCTGACTGTGAGTTCACACCACTGACACAGCGCTACATACTGACATTGGAAATAGTCCCGGATACAGCCCGTTGGATGTCCGACGAAGAAAAGGCATTTGTCCAAGCTAGACTTCCCATCAACGCCCCCCGAGCCGCTGAGAAGGACTTTGACTGGACAGAATTCTGGAATACTCTCAAAGACCACAAACTCTGGCTGTTTCTTCTCTGCTGGGCATTTTATACCATCGGAACGACGGGGCTCAACTTTTATCAGCCGACGGTCATTGCGAACTTGGGATTCACGTAAGTCTACACAAAGGTGTTTAGAAGTGTAGCTATAGCTGACATTGGTTCGTCGCAGCGGTATCGCGGAAGCCCAGCTGCTGAACATCCCTCCAGCGATCTTTGCCTGTGTGCTCACCATAGTGTTTGGATGGGTCGCCAACACCGGTCGTTTTCCTTTGCCTCTGATTCCTTTAAGTTTCATGATAATCATAGAAGCTTGCTACGTTGTTCTATACACCTTCCCGAACACTGGCGGTGTGTATGCAGCTACTGTAATAGCAGGAGGTTTCTCAATTGCCTGGTAAGCCAAACCGAATCACTCTTCAACATCTGCTAACAAACAAGGTACACGATGATGTGGCCATGGAGAGTCCAAACCACAGACGGAGCCACTGGTTCAGCCTTTGCCATTGCGTTTGCCAATAGCTACGGCCAGATTGGAGGAGCAGTCGGATCACAGTTGTTCAATTCGCGCTTTGCACCGAGGTATACTACATCTTTTGGGATCGCGATGGGATTTATTGGTATGGCTATTGTCATGAATGTTATCACTTGGTCGTTCACCTGGAAAGTGGATGTTGCGACGAGACGGCTTAAGAGGGCGAGGGATGCTGCTGCGAAGAGGAATGAGGCTATTTTGGATGATGTTGATATCCATGCCAAGACCTAGGCTCTGATATTGACATGTCCCGCTTCATCACTGTTCACGAGTGACTCTACCAAGGAAGCCAGATTGCAATCACGAGTTTATAAGCCTGTTTATGCTCACATCACTCTTATTTGCATCGTTACACGAGACTCTTCTCAAAAACACGATACTCTGTCGGCCCGGCAAGCAAGTTGACCAAATCAGGATAATCAACAGCAAAATCCCCCAACTTCACAAGCTCATACCCCATCCTTGTATACCAACCCAACAACCTCGCCTTTCCCTCATGATGAAATGTCATTGGCACAAGAATCTCTAGCTGCATCGTCGTACATCCTCTTCGTCTGCATTCATCCTCCGCAAAGACCGCTAATTGTCGCCCTGCGCCAGTACCTTGGTACTGCGGATCGAGTGCCAACATGCCGAACTCTCCGAGAGTGGATGTTATGAGTTTAATAAAAACGCAGCCGATGGGCTCGTTATTTGGTTGCAGGTACGCTACCGCGAGTTGGCCGTTGCTTAGAAATTTGGTGATCTCGGCGGTGGAGGTTCGTTGGTATGATGGAATGAAGATATCTGACTCGGCCTTCATGTAGGCCGTGTTGACGATGTCAGTTAGGGTTGAGACGAGAGATTGGTCCTCCGCATCGGAAGTTGGGGGTATTTTGACGATGATTTGCGGCTTCGTCATGTTGGATTTTGAAGTTGATCGTAACGCCTGTCAAATAAAAGAAGAATGCAGGAGCTTATAAGGCTTCGGCAGTTGTAGTGAGAACTATAATCTCACATGTCAGACTTTGTCTCACGTAAAACAGCGCAGGTGGAGAATTCCGCTTTAGCGGCCCGTGTGATATTACGCTTTTGGGGAATTCTGTACGGCAAGCTGAGTGCTAGCTCTTTAAAACACAATACTCCTGATAAATGTTCTGGCCTCTTATAATTTTTAAATACTAATAGAATGGCCATGAATAAACCCAGAATCGATAGTTCCTCCGGCACCACCATTATTACTTATATAACGATTAGCGCTTGGTTCATACTCAAGGTAGCAGACATCCTGGCTCCAAATTCCTGGGACCGGATCAATCGAGAAATATGACCAGATGAAGAGCTCGAGATATAGATGTTTTCTATGTTTCTTGCTTCTCCCCGTCTGGGATAGTCGGACGTATGCGACCAACGGTTTCTGATTTGGCTCTCTGGTGGGCAATCCCTACTGTTTGTATCAGCATGTCAGCATGAGGCACAGTGACCTGAGGAAATCTCCGCCACAAATTCTGACATTCCCTTTGCTCTTGCAATATCTTCCACGACAAAATGTCTTTTCTAGAATGGCTTCTGGATCTATGCGCCGTTGCAAAAGCCACCGGCAGAAGTATCATCACTGACGATACACCTATGGAGCATCAGCTTCCACCAAGCAAAGACCCATGGTATTCTGCGCCTGATGACTGGGAGAATAGACCGCCCGGCGATGTTCTCCGCATTCGTTCCGCATTAAACCTCACCTATCTCGTGAATGGCTCCGGGGCTGTGTATCACATCCTTTACCGCTCAACAGACTCGCGAGGTCATCCATCCTGGGCTGTCACTACACTCTTCATTCCAACTTCACTTTACCAGTCTCCATACGGAAAAGTAGCGATTCTCTCATATCAGTTCGCGTACAACACATGCAACGTCGACTCCAGCCCTTCATACGCTTTATCTGGAGTGATGGCGAAAAACGAACCAAATCTTGGTATTAAATCAAGTACTTCTTTGATCACTGAGATGCTCTCTTTTGGGTGGGTCGTCAACACTCCAGATCACCTTGGACCGAAAGCTGCATTTGGCGCAAGTGTACAAGCAGGCCATGCGACTATCGACGCTTTGCGGGCTGTCAATAATCTTCTCTGTTTGGGGGATAACTCAGGCTTCAGCACTGCGATATGGGGATACAGTGGTGGCTCGATCGCGACGTTTTCCGCGGCTGAGTTACAACCATCCTATGCACCGGAGCTCAATATCTCAGCAGCTGTTATAGGCGGCCTCGTGGATGACATATCCGCCGCTTTGGGCAAGATCAATAAGAGTCCGATCGCAGGCACTCTGATTGCCCTCTTGCTAGGAATTACGGCGCAATATCCTCAAGAACGAGCTTACCTAGAGAGCTGTCTTATCCCGGAGAAGAAGGACGAGTTTATGTCAGTCGTAAACACCGAAGTTACTCAAAATGTGGGCAAATACTCCGGGCAGGACATTTATTCTTTCTTTAAAGGTGGAGGTGCAAATTTGAGAGCTCCGATTTTACAAGAGCTCTACGATAAGCAAGCAAAGCTGGGATACAGAGATACGCCCACGATGCCCATGTTTCTGTACAAGGCTATACAGGATCAGTTTTGCACTATAGACCTTACCGATGCGACGGTTGACAGACTCTGTGAGAAGGGAGCGGAGATCACGTCTGAGCGGAATACAGTGGGGAGCCATGTTTCTGAGATTGAGAACGGAAAGCCAAGAGCGTTTGGATTTCTGCGGAGTATCTTTGATGAGTCATACAAGTCTCCTGCATCGAAGCGGAATGTGCTGAATGTCACGGTTGACGTGTCTTTGCAGAATAAGTGAGCATGCTTAGAATATGGTTGTCCTCTAGCGTGTCAAGTCTCATAAAGGCGCAATCCTTCCCTTCTCCATAGGCAAATTCGTCCCCCTCCAAACCCTTACATCCTCTCCAGGTCCACATGTTCTTGCAACCCAATTCTCGACTCTTTCGACACCCCACATAATAGTAAAGAGATTGATCAGCATCGGATCTACATCCGATGCCCTTGCACTCAGAAACAGACCCTCGCAGTCTAAGCTACATATGAAAAGGGGATCTGCTTTCCGACATGCAGTTGCCCATGAAAAGCAAGTTTTGGCTTCCCAAAGGTCTTTATGAACCGTGAAGTAAATACCGCCGTGGCATTCAGCCCACTTTTGTTTCAGAGTGAGATAGACTCCAATGGTGGATGTTGCCATTAGCCATATCCGACGGACACTCTCTGACAATACCCAAGAGCGCCACTTCCGAGGTAGAGGATCACCGTCGAAGATGGAGTCCAGAATGATGCCGTTGGCAGAGGCTGCAGCTGCTGAGCTATCGGCACCGTCGCATGGCAGGCCGATATCCGGATCACGAAGAGCGGCTTCCCAGAGTTGACGCGTCCATGAGAGGAGAGTTTGTATCTGCTGTTCAGCACTAGCTCGCGCGCCAATAGAGGGTGAGAACAGTGCGAGTACGAGATGGACGAATAGAGCTTGTGTTCGAGAAAGGTGCTCACGAATGCCAAGCGTCGCTTCAGGACCAGCGAGGTCAGGGCAATATGCTTTGAGTAACGCAGCTGCTTTCGATGCTAGTAATTCATCTATCACCGTCTCATTTGCGGGTGTTTTGGAGTTGTGAAGGATGATACAGGTGAAGGCATCCTGAATTGCTGGTGGCAGCCCAGCATCGGCGTAGAGCTGGTTGTGTATGAACGGGCTATGCGAATTTGTAACCCACTCTGTGAAGAACTCGTGAATTCCGTGGACATAGTTCATACAGACAGAGTTGGGAAAGGATGGGGTAGTGAAGGGAATGTGCCGAATGGCCCACGCGTCAGGTCTGAGGAAGAAGTCGACAGCATCCTTCTGGCTCGAGATTGTCTCACTGCTTGTCGCGGGCGAGTCGTCTGGCAGCTCAGCAGCGGGGAGAGCGCCCCAATTACTTAAACTGGCCGCCCACTGATTGAGGTCAATCAAGCCATTGTTTGGCGTTGAGAAGGGTATTTGCATCAGACTCGGTGGCCCAACACTGAGCCTGTCCTGATTCTCTTCGCCATTTTCCGCTCCTGGTGCTGACGAGTGCAGCCTCTTCCGCTTCGTAGGCGGATATCGGCACTCAACGTCTCGATCATTACAGCGCCCGCAAACAGGTTGAGCTTTGTCACATTTCCGTTTTCCGTTCGTGCACGCGTAGCATGCTTTGAGCTTTGTCGCAGAACCCATTGTGATTATGTTGATGCGGAAAGATTGCGGGTTTCTGTTGTTGGCTGCGGAGGAGATTTAGGGCGGTAAAAATAACGTTAGCGACCTTTGTCAGCTACCACGCGGAAATTCTGCGGGGTTTTGGTGGAATACCAACGTAAATAAGCTTATCGCTTTCTATGCGAAGCCTAGGAATTTATCGCTTTCGGAGCAGCAGGCGGGTTTCTGGCGGGCTTCAACGGATTCATCCGCAGACTTCCGATATGTTAAAATTATGTTATGCTCCTTGTCGCGACACATGCAAGGGTTGAAGGGCTTATATATAATGTATTAGCATCCAACTCTCGTAGATTCCAAGTCCAGATCACACCGTTAATTCACTAGCTTTTAAATACCTTACAACAGCTTTCCAATATGCCTTCTGCAGCAGAAACAAGGCCCGAGGAAAACCCTTGGGAGAATGCCGAGGCACCCACGAATGGCAGCAACCTCATTACCAAAATCCATCGCGATTCATATGAAGCAATCTCGCCATCTCGTCCTGAGCTCTCCCAGGCCGGCCATACTGTTCTCGTCGCTGGAGCCTCTACTGGAATTGGCTTCAGCATCGCCGAGTCCTTCGCCGCAGCCTCTGCGACCCGTCTCATCATCACCGGCCGGCGCCAAGATACCTTGAACAACGCTGCTGACAAGATCAAGACGAAGTACTCCAGCGTTGAGGTCATCCCGATTATCAATGACTTTGCCAATGAGAATGCCACGCGAGAGTTCTGGAAGAAACTTGCAGAAGATGGTGTCTTTGTTGATGTTCTCGTTTTGAGTGCTGCGAAAATGTGGCTGCCCAACACTATTCTGGGACTCGGATATGAGACCTTTAAGGATGGGCTTGGAGTGAACCTTATTGCTCCGTATTTGTGGACGAGTTTGTTTTATAAGCAGCGAGAAATCGACCCTTCGCGAAAGCTGGTAAGTCCATAAGCGCTCAAGACATTTGTCGTTCTATAATCTTACACCGACCAGGTTCTCCTCAACTTATCCAGCATTGTAATTCACGATACCAAGATGTCTGTTCCCGTTCCTCTATACTCAACCACTAAGAGCGCTGGAACAATGATGATGCAGCACATTGCCATGACCGTCCCGTCCAGTGAGATGCAGGTCATTAGTTTCGAGCCGGGACTTCACTACACTGAATCGTTCGAACGTTTCACCGACGAGAACAGTTTCAAATGGGATGATAGTATGTGTTGTGTTACTCCTTACAAGCTTAGAACGTGCTGACAACTGTGTAGTTAAATTGCCTGGCGACTTTGCTGTTTGGGCGGCGTCTGAAGAAGCCGAGTTCCTACATGGGCGTTTTATCTGGGCGAAATGGGATATCGATGAACTCAAGAATGGACCCCTCCGGAATAAGATCGAAAGCGACGTTTCGCTTTTCAGAGTTGGCGTCAAGGGATACTAAGGCAGAAGTGGTTTATCTAGTGAACTTTGGAAAGTGTTTTGAAGCGTGGGAATCGCTGGCCTTGGTAATATGTTGGTAAACAAGAATGAGTGTATTGAAATAGTCTTACTTAACAGTATCCAAACCAGCCAAGACCGTCTAGGTAGTTATTATCTCCCAGCCTCAGGTCTCCAAGAGGAGTGATGGGTATCGCAACACGGGCAGTACTGCAATTGGTAAGGCTCCTCGAACTCAGGAAAGCCTAATAAAAAGACGCGTCTGCACGTTCTGCACTTATATTCCCTGACCCTTTCACACGTCCTATTTGTAAATCGAATAATGTCAGCAGCGATCTCTGAATTATCGCGCATCTTTCCGCAGAACGTGTCTTGGGTCATCAGCTTGCCAAGCCTCTTGAATATAATCTCCACAGCAATATCACGTAATCCCCTATCCCCCGGTGGCGTAGTTGTATACGCCAGTTCGATTGCTTCTGGAAAGCAGTCCATCTCCCATCCCGCTTCAACACTGGTGCGATACTTCATCGCAGCGAGTCTCTTCAACGCCTCGATGCCATATTTATCAGCGATTTGATACACTTTGGCATGGAACATCATAGCTGATGAATCGGCGGGTGACTCGTAATCAAAACAGTAGAGGAAAAGTGTCATTGCCTTGACAACAGCGGGGTCGAAGTCCATGATTTCTATGACTCGCTCAGAGCTCTCCTATAGCTTGTTATGTCTAGTTCATTATCACGGAAAAGTGCTTCAAACCTTCCACGGTCCATCGAGCTGCTTTTTGAAATACTCCGAGTGGCAAAAGAGGACAAGACTGTGGACTGCAAAAGACCGACCTCCGCATTTAATGACCGCGTCTGAAAGGCTTGTATTGTTGAAATACCTGTTCTGTCAACAATAGGTCCATCGGACTGGTGATATGAAAACATACTTCTTCAAACATGCGCCAAACTCTTCATGTGGCGGTGACTGCATCTCTGTACCAGGGGACTGCTTGACTCTGCTGTATCCAGGGCAGAATAGTTGGTGCAAGTCAAGAAAAGAAGAAAGAAATGAGGGGAAGGGGGCAGCGGAACGCTTCTCATTCTTATGTCGAGGCATAATGGTAAGCCTCCCGCAGAAATTTCAGCCACAAGTTGAGGTCGCTGCGGGGTCTCTGGTCAAGTCGACATTTCATGCGACGAAAGGATCTACTTCATTGAAAACTGAACGGACTGTACTTTGGCTAAGCAGGATAATCACCAATGCTCTGGGAGATGTAAATAAACTGAACTGCCACGTAAGATCTCCAGTAAAAGCAAGATAATATTCTGTGTTGCCACTAAGTGCATATAGGATTCGCCCAGGCTCATAGGCGCTGCGATTTATAACCAATTTATTTATAAAATCTTCTATGTATTTCTCATTCCGTGAATAATCGGATGCGCAACCTCATCTCGACCATTCAGTCTGCACTTGTTCCTCAGGCTATTGCAATAAATCCATGATACGCCGTCCGTCCGCTTGCTTAACAACACTGTTTGGATCCTGTCTGAAATAGTAAAGCCATCCCTGTAATGGATACAACGGCTCCGGCCACCAAGCACAGACCGGACAGAGAACTGGTCTTGGACCGTGCAAGAAACTGACATCATCAGGCAGAGAATCTATTCTCAATGTGAACTTAGTCTTGCACATATAACATCTCAATGTGTGGGTTTCTCCTTCGTCTGATCGAAACGTTATAGCCTTCAACTATCAGCGAATCAGCAATTGTCTCCCTAATTCTTATACGTGTAACTGACAAGGTCAGCTGAAAAATCACCATTCATCGATAGACTCTCCTTGAATGACTCTTCGCCCATTAGCTGGTGAAGCTTCCAATAAGACCTATTCATGACGATATCTCGGAGGCCTCGGTCTCCTGGTGGCGTAGTGGTATACACCGTGGTGATCGCACCCGCTAAATCACTTGCGTACTCAGTGGTCACTTCGGAACCCTCAACAACGCGTTTGAAGTTGTTTAGAGATTGGTTTTTGAGTGTTTCGATGCCATATTTATCCCCTATCTGGTAGACCTTGGCGTGGAAGATCAAAGGGGACGTATTGGGAGGGATGAAGTAGTTGAAAGAATAAACAAAACGAAGCATAGCCTCGACAACATCTTTATCAAAGTCGGCGATCTCTATGATCTTGTCTTTGCTCTCCTTTATTCGGTCAGCTTATGTTGCCAGTTGGGAGGTAATGACTCACCTTCCACGGTCCGGTGAGTTGCCTTTTGAAGTAGTCAGAATGACAGAAGAGAACAAGGCTATGGACTGTGAATTCCTGGCCCTCACATCGAATCACGACGTCTGAAAGGCATTTGTTGTTGTAGTATCTGCACGCGTTAGTTAGTCAGTCAATACAGTACAGAGAAGAACCAGCGTATACTCTTGCAGGGAGGCGCCGAACGCTTCGATAGGCTTGGGATCCATTGTTGGCGGGAAATAAGCGATTGGGTGTTTTGGGGGGGGAGGGGGTCCTTCGGGTTAGCTGGTAACTGTTGTATTTATGTTCTTTTGATTGGTATAACGCGAAAAGCTAATCCACTGTGATGGTGTATGATTCTGGATATTAAATTCGTGAGGTCAATATTGCAGGTCCGATAGTCCTTGCGACAAAGATGCAAATAGTCAACTCTAAGTGGTACAATGCCCTGCATTTCTCGGTCTCTGGCCAAACAGCCTTTCGAGTGAACAAAGTCAAAATGGTACGGCATATTTGTACCAGGATGATTGGCAATTTCAGGACAAAGTTTAAAATCAAGTTGACCGTGACTGTGATAAGGTTGAGGGGTCAAAAGAGGCTTCAGCCTCCAGGCCGCAAAGGTAAAGAACACCAAAAGTACACACACGGGCAAAATACTCGTCGCCCTCAATGTTGTGAGATTATTACAGAGATCCCCTCGCCGAGAGAGCTGGACCCGGTGCACTCTTCATTGTCGACAAAGTTGCTACACTCCTGCAAATAAGGCACCATTCTTAGTCCATGCACTGAGCGTGGCAGTCCGCAACTGGAATTATCGAGACCAGTCCTTTTCCAGGGTCATTTTGACGTAAGCTCACTCTTTTTGTTATTTCATCACGTCTGCTATGTTCTCTCGCGGATCCAAAAAGGAGGTGTGAAGCGAAGATCCTTGATTTGGGGTTACAGCCGCCGCCTAACGCCTTGGCCGCTGACTGCCGACAAGGCGAAAGGCTTCTGTATAATAGTGAGCGGTACTTGGATAAATCGGCAGATCATCACTTGGCAGCTGTGGTCGCCGCTTATCTGCAATTAAACGGGTGGAGCCCGATGTCCCGAGAGTAAGCTGCCAAGTATGGGGGCCAAGACTTCAGGAGAAGGCTTCGAGAAGACCGTAGACTAAGCTTTTGCTAACTAGTATGTAAAAGTCTCAACTTTATACCAGCTAATGCAGAAATGGCGCCTTATTCTTGCTATGATAGAAGGTATCCATGGCATAGATGAGCCCGCTATTCACAATTGAAGTTTTGTGAGGTTGGTGGGCAACCTCTTGTGTAGCCATTATGCTTACTGACTGTATTACTACTTATTGTTTCAGCTACAGCCATGGAGATCATACCGCTTATAATTAATTTCGTCTGTACTGTCCAAAGCTGTTTACTGGCTGTTAATGTGGACATTGCTGGACTTGGCGAGCCGGGAAGATGCATGATCATGTTTCGTCTTGTCTTGTATCGTTGGATTTCCTCTCAGCTTCGACGATCCTGAGTCCTTGGCGGCTTATGGGATGATTTTCACTGTATAGGATAGACAGCTGAGAGAACCAAGTGTCGAATGATGACTATAAAGCCCAGAGCAGAGCGCCTCGATCTAAGCATCGTTCTCAACATCCATCACATTCATTCACTCATTCCTCTTTCCAATCTTTCAAGATAATCATAGAGACATTTCATCATGCTCTTTCAAACCCTTCTCTCCTCTTCCCTTCTCCTGGTTGTCGCCCATGCTGGTCCAACCGCCTCTGGTCAAGGTCTCGCCAAGCGCGATGGTTTCCCCGTCTGCGATGACACTTCCAGAACATACGAAGGTCCCTACACCGACGGCGAAGGAACCTGCGTGACTTCCGACCGAACCACCCATCCCTACAAATTCCCCAAGGTCCGCAAATGCTGGTACGACTACTTCGTCCTCGAGACCTCCAAGGAGTACACCCCATGGCAGAAAGCCTCCGGCAACATCTACTGCACCGGCACCCAAGTCTGCACTGCCACCAAGCTCGTCGGCAACGAAGTCTGCCAGGAACGCTCTGAGAGTATCAGTGTCAGCGTCGGGGCTGAGATCGAGGGTTTCAGCCTTGGTCTTGACTTCACTACCACCGACACCGAGTCCAAGTGTGTTCAGGCTCAAGACCTGACTGCTTGTACTTGGGATGATGGCGCTTGCCATACTGTTTGGACCCAGCAGGAGGTCATGAGACAGAAGGGATATCGTCGACAGAGATGTAACTGGGGTAACGGAGATGAGACTCAGTGCATGGATAACTGGGAGCAGACTACGCCTTCTGACTTCATCAGCTATGGTTGCGGATCCAAGTGCACTGATACTAACGATTGCGGTAACACTGATGGCAAGCCTTGCTCCAAATAAGCTTTGAGTAATGGGTTCTGCATAGGGCTCAAGGGCGATTTTTCTTTCTTCTCATCATCTTGATGATGTATTCACTTAGTAGATTCTGGATGGCTTCTGGACATGTAATAGTTTCGGATAAATAGAGATGGCTAGCTAGCTAGAACATAGATACACCTGCATGCAATCAAATCTTGGATAGCGGCAAAATCTGAAGATCATCCCGGCTCAAGTCCCCTACACTTTTCTTCCCAGCATTAGCAAGCATATTATCCATGTCCGCCAACAAACATTTCAAAACATGTTCCACGCCTTCCTGTCCACCCGCAGCAAGACCATAAGCATACGGCCTTCCAATGCAGACCGCCTTTGCACCAAGAGCTAGCGCCTTCAACACATCTGAACCAGTTCGGACACCGCTGTCAAACATGATGGTCAGATTTGAGTCTTTGACCTTCTTGTCCGCGGCGATATCTGCCAGTGCGTCTAGTGATGCTATAGCGCCGTCGAGTTGGCGGCCGCCATGGTTGGAGACGATGATGCCATCAATGCCGTGCTCAATGGCAAGATGGGCGTCCTCGACTGTCTGAATTCCCTTGAGAACAATTGGCCCGTCCCAGAGATCCTTCAATATTTTCAGGTCGGCCCACGAACGATATGTACCAGAGTTGATCACGTCAATCCAAGCTTTCGACTTGATCATTGTCTTTGCATTAGCGAGGACCCTTGCAGCGCCGTACACAGTCCCAGGCCGTCTCATAATCGTCCAAAGCTCCGAAAGTTTCTCAGCAATACTTCGCGAGTCATTCTTCTGCATCTCATCAAACAGCTTGTTGAAGACAGGGTCCGAAAACCCAATTTGGCAGCCTTGCCCCCAGATGAACGGCAAATACGACGTGTCGAGGTCTGTAGGTCTCCAGCCGAGTGAGAAAGTGTCCAGCGTGACGACGAGGACCTTGTAGCCGGAAGCTTTTGCGCGCGCGAGAAGACTGGCTGTAACGTCCTCAAACTGAGGCTTCGGCCAGTATAGTTGATACCACCGATCGCCGTCTGCATTCGCCGCAGCGACCTCCTCAATTGTGCGCGTCGCAGCAGTCGATAGAATCATCGGCGTACCAACGTTGTGACACGCTCTCGCCGTCGCTTCTTCCGCATCAGGATGCAAAATGCTTTGTACACCAATAGGCGCTACAAGCAGCGGACTCTTGTACTTTGTACCGAACAGCTCAACGTCAACATCGCGCCTGGTAACATCAACGAGAAAGCGCGGCTTAAGGCGATATCGGCTGAACGCCTCACTATTCGCTTTCGCAGTAGCAGCACTGCTCGCTGAACCGTAGACATAGCCAAAATTGGTGGCGGGGATCTTTTCCTTGGCTAGCGACTCCCATTCTGTGGGGTTTGTTGAGAAGATCGGTGGGCGGAAGGATTGGTAGATGTCGCGCTGGAAGTTGGAGAAGCTGGCCGGGTCTGGGATTGAGAATGGTTGGCTCAGTCTCTTGGGTTCAACTTCATCTGCCATTTGGAGATTTCTTGTGAGTATTCTTCGATTTACAGGTTATTTTGATGAATTTGGGGAGTGTTTGGAATTAAGTTGAGGTGAGTGAGACGCGCCTCGGATCTTCCCTAGTCTTTCTCCTCATCTAAAACGTGCCGAGGTTGCGGATCCTTCAATCCTTCGCTAGAGCGTCATGTTACATTTTTGCGGGGATCCTATGCCAGTAACATTCCGTGAGATCAGCATTTATCAAAACAGAATCTTGTATTATTAACATTAATAGACTTGGCGTATATTGAACCGCACGGCAACTGTTGAAGTAACCACTATATTGATCTCAGACAGAACATTCAATTTCTACAATGTAGTATCTCTGACCTCATACTGTCATCAGCATAGCCTCATCAATGGACTTCCTGAAGTCTAACACGGACCCTAGATCACATTTAGCGATGTCTCCCATTCTCCAATCATTTTCATCCTCGTTAAGTAGTCGAGAATCTCTTGGGCAGCCATTTGCCGACCTTTCCATTCAGGATGACGACTCGCAATATCCCTTGCCCTGTTTCGCATCCCCGCGGACTCCGGTCCAAACAGAATCTCCAACAACGCACCCGCGAACTCGTCCTCTTTCCATCGAGGCTTTGCTTCCTTATTAGCCCAACGCCCAATACCGAGTAGCTCAACGCGGTTCGCGAAATCGTAACAATCTGTCCAAGCGGGTAGAAGAGCCTGAGGTATGCCAGCACTAGCGATATTATTAGACGCTGCGTACATTATCGGGGATGGACTCACCATAACGCTTCGTAGAAGGAGTTAGCTCCCCCGTGACTTACAGAACAAACTATACTTTGCGATTCGAGGACAGATTTTGGCTCAGCTACTAGCCAGTCTGTGATACGGACTCTGTCTTGTTTTATGTAAGTCTGTAGTTCATCGGTCACCAATGCCCACTCGCCGGGATAAGAGTCTCGTTTTGGGGCGTTGCCTTCTTCATCAGGCACCCGTCCTAGCTTCCACAGAACTTGAAGAGGCTTCCCCGCAGAATGCAGTGTATCAGCGTGTTCGAGAACCTTTTGGAAGGCTTTAGACATTTCATGAGCTTCAGTGGGATTCGATTTGTGATGCGTGCCCAGATTGATGTATATAGTTGGACCTTGGCTAAGCCATGCTCCTAAATCTGCGTCAACTTCCTGGATGGGTGCGGCAGCTCGTATGATGGGACCGCATGATGTGAGCTGTGGGGGTATGATGCTGAACGGGTAGTCTATATCAGGACTACTAGCCACAAGGATGGGAAGATTTGGTGGTGCCGGCTTCAATACCCCCAGCTCCATCATCGTCATCAAAACTATGGAAGTGTCGACCTCCTTGTGGAGTATCTCGGTTGTTCTTTTCAGTCTGGTATCTGTGAGTAGAGCGTATCCAGCCACAAAGCCAAAACAGATATTCCAAGGGATGAGGCTCCATGGTATGGGATAGGGCAAGGCCGAGCAAGCACTACTCCGGTTAGTCAAGTGTTTACATCTGTAGTAGGATGGACCACTTGCATTGGGTACTTCCACAAAGCAGCTAGCTTTGGTTGCACCGGGACTGCAAACTCTTTGATCGTATTCGGCGAAAGGACCATCCAACTGACACCTTGGTGGTGACAGAAGGTCAAGCCTTGCGTGAACAGCGGTTCAATGATTATCAGATCAGGCTTGACCTCGTCGAAAACTCGTTCCGTTTCCTTGTAGATATCAAGAAACTCTTTTGGGCTCCAAGGTATCATGACAGCTGGGAGAATAGCGACGCCTTTTGCTGAGTTAACGAGTCCCGGAGTCAGCTCGAGCGTTTCGAAAATTGCCGTTTCTGGACGCTTAGTAGCCGGTCCCCAGCTCGTTCCTTCAATCTCGTGGAACACGAACGGTCGAGGTATCTTCTTCTTCTGTTGAGCTGCGGTTGTTTGCATGAATCTTGAGGCATCATCCACTCCGCTTCTTAGGTCCCGGAATGAGGCGATATGGATCTCGACATCTTGGCAGGCAAGACCGAGTTCATGAGCTGTAGCGAGGACTACGTTGGCTTGACCGAAGTCACTATTAGTGAACAACAGTATGCGCTTCAATCCGTCCATCGTATTTCGTTGTGGGAAGCATTTGATACACGAAGAGTCAAGATGAGGGAATAAAAGGCTTTTATATCTCTAAATACCGACTTTGAAAGGCATAGGGCTGAACTGGACATGACATGATCAAGGATATGGCCTGCATGTCAGCCACGCCCTAACTTTAAGCATAGATAGCATAAAGAGCTGTGCCTCTCTGACTCAACATTACCAAATCTTCAATAGTATTTCGTTTAGCCGCAAAATGCGTCTTATGGTCGCAGCTGTTGTGGAGTATGGTGAGATTTTTGTGAGAATATGCTTACTGTTTTGGGGCATTTCTTTCATTTTACCCTGCAGCCGTGAGAGCTGAGCATCCTGAACCTATGGCAGCAGTCCTTGGCAATGAACTTACTTCCTCAAGCGACAAGTTGCCCGCTGACATTCTTAGTCGAATCAAGGGTCATTAGCACATGAGTGAGATGTGTGTGCTGCAAATGGATTGGGCCAGTTTCACCCAATTGAGACGTAATTCATGAGGTCTGTAACACCACCCCGCAAAAATTGCGCGACAGCTGTGATGTTTATTTGGTTCAATAACTAATACCTACTTCGTTTGTTAGATGATAAGTCTATTCTTGACTGAATTGTAAAGGCGAATTATAAAAGCGGACAATGGCTCCAATCCCGTATCGCTTGAGTAAGCCGCCTATGACGTCGTAATTTATAAGCCGCGTCTTCCGTTCTAACCTTACTACCCGTCATCCGACCGTTAGTATAAAGGCTATCGCAATTTATTCTTCCTGGCAAACTTGCAAGCAACACAAATCGTCGCCTGTTTAATCATCTCCCAAGAATGGCTCAACGACCGCGATTTGACGTGCCAGACGGCGAAACCGCCAAAGTCAGCATCATCGACTCCAGCTTGAGGCTGTCGGGCATGCCGCTCACTCATCTTATGAAACCTACGATGAAAGGACTCGATTCAATGCCAACACTGACAACATGGTCGTTTCTTGTTGAGAATTCTTCGGGGAGGAAAGCACTCTTTGATCTGGGTGTTCCGAAGGAGCCGTTGAAGAGTTTCTCGCCAAAGTACGCTGATACAATAAGAAGAAATTCGAATTGGAACGTGGATGTTCCAAAGAATGTTGCAGATATTCTTGCTGAAAATAACGTACAACCTTCGGAGATTGATAGCGTGATATGGAGGTTCGTAGTACAGAATATCTCCGTTGTGAACCAGTTACTGATGTTTGCCTAGTCATCACCATTTTGACCATATCGGAGATATCACAACCTTTCCTGGGTCAACAGATCTCATCGTTGGGCCGGGATTTAAGGAAGCCTTTTTACCCGGATATCCCGCTGACCCAGACTCTCCTGTGCGTGAAGTAGACTTTGAGTAGGTATTACCATCGAACCCTTCTCTCCGACATGACTGACAGGCTTGCAGGGGCAGAGAGCTGAGAGAGATCGACTTTGAACTCAAACCCCTCCAGATTGGCCCATTTCGTGCTTTTGACTTCTTCGGCGATGGTTCTTTCTATCTTCTCGACACGCCAGGCCATGATGTTGGGCATTTAGCAGGTCTTGCTCGTACAACTACCAGTCCAGACACCTTCATCTTCATGGGCGGTGACCTGTGCCATCATGGTGGCGAGTTACGTCCATCGCAGTATTTACCATACCCATCGAATCTTTCAGAACATCTATCGCTCTCAGATTCTCTCCGTCTTCACCTCTCACAGTGCCCTGGTAGTGCTTTCGACGACATGAACGTCGAGCGTGGACGGGCCGCTGGTGAAACGTTCTTTGACCCAGCAATTGGGTTTGATAAGGAACTGGCGATAAAGACGATCAAAGAGGCTCAGAAAGCAGATGCTCAGGACAATGTCTTCTTCGTTTTTGCACATGATATGACCATGTTTGGTGTTATCGATATGTTCCCGAAGGAAGCGAATGATTGGAAGGAAAAGGGCTGGAAGGAGAAGACTCTCTGGAAGTTTTTGAACGATTTTGAAGCTGCGCTGAAGCGTTAGAGTATCTATGCTCTGTTGGTTGGGGTTGAAGTCAGCATGGATCTGCTGTAGAACCAATCGCATAGTTAATCCCAATTCCAACCTCCCCCCCACTACAACCAAATGCATACTCGAAAGAATTTTGAGGGAAAAACAGAAATCTTATCAATAGGCGTCGAACTTTCGCACGGTCGCAGTGTATGGATCCTCGGAATGAGGCCATCGTCATCTCAGAACCCGGCCGCGTGGCCTAATGGCTAAGGCGCTAGATTTCGGCTTTCGAGCAAATCGAGAAATCTCTAGAGATTCCAGGTTCGACTCCTGGCGTGGTCGACTGTGATTATTTTTCACATATTCTGTAAAATTGAATACCTCTTTTTTATTCGAGACAGTGTTTCTTAAGTGCCCTTTTATACTAAGCTTGCTTACTGGCCTGTCGGGAAGTCATTTCTTATTGAGATTTTAAATAATAGAAAATTTTATTACTATTCTAATTAACACCAGGAGATATGTTCAGGATCTAAGTATATATATTACTCGCTGTCCTATATCCTATAATAAAGCTTCCTAGGATGTAATCTCACAGTATGCCACACACGTCGGGCATCTCCCATATTCAATCATTGGCGACGAACAGCCACATCTACAATAACACACCCCGGCAGCAAAGGTGGAGATTGGATTAGCTGAGCCCTCTTTCTTGTATCTCTTCATATCCTGCGCAGGTACTGTAGCCTTTGTTGAAGCCTCTGGTTTAGTAATAGAAACATCACTTTTCTTGTCGCTCTTCTTGGGAGCTTTAGAGGCTGGGTTCGTAGTTGATGCAGTCATTTTGTTTGTGAGGTATGGGTTAAAAATCTATAGAATGCTTGTAAATGTATTGGGAAGAAGATGGAGAGAAACCAATACGGTTCGAAGGTATTTATACCTTTCGCGAGGTTGTGAATCAGAGTTACAGCAGAAGTGAGCAAGTGCAAAAATGAAGATCTGATGAGACTGGGACTCGAACCCAGGAGGATTGCTCCACCAGGAAATTGGTGTTAAGGTTGACCTTAACCTGGCGCCATAACCAACTCGGCCATCTCACCGAAGCCACATGGCGGGTCGCAGTGAATCAATGGCTACAACAATGCAGCCAATTTCCCGAGCATACATGCCTCTACTATATCGATCCCAAGAATGCGAGGTCCCCATGGTTGAGATACGCAAGCAGAGTCAACGTTGATTGCCCTCTTTGCTTGAGCAAGTTGTGAACGATACGCATTGAGTTCCAGTATTCAGTGCTATTGCAGAAGCTTCTAGGCAAAACCTTGCATCCCGAGTAGATGCCGTGTTCCAATTCCCTGTGTTGACTACCTAAGATTGACTGTGTGGCCATTAAATACCTCCTTATATGATTCAGTGCTTCTCATGGACCTTGAATGTGATGTTCAACTCATCGCACCCGCACTTACAGGGACAGTCAGTCCCCGACACTTCATAACCTAATTTCGACGTATCGTCTTTCTTATCGGTCTTAGTACTAGATGTTGTGTCTGCTTTGCTCTTCTGAGACACCGATATCTCTTTAGGTGCAAAGTCTGGCTTGGGTGCCTTCTGGGCCATGGTTGAAGAAGATATTGTGTTACGAATATGGACAAAAGCTTAGATAAAGTCGTTGAGCTTAAATGCCGAAAGTTCTGATTGTTGATAGTAATTCCTCCCGGTGGTATCCTAGCCCTAGTTATATACTTGTCGAGGTATCGCTACTGAGTTACGGAGCATGTTGTTAATGCTGTATCAGAGAGGATTTTTGGCCGCGATAATAGATAGCTTCCTATTTGAAGCCAAATGTGAAGTATCGGAGAAGATAAAGGGCTGATTGTCATTCGGATATTGATGTCATTTGCCATTATAGAATCGTCCTTAATTCGCGTGGATAACCTCTCATCAGGGAACTTCTAGGCACGGATAGGCGACTAATGCTTATAATCATGAACAAACAAAAATTCATTACTTCGTATCATCGAAACATCAAGACAGATGCACAACCTGAACAGTCCATCCCAGTGACAAGAAGCCGCAAGCCAGTACGGTGGTCTCTCAGTCTACAGCTCCTCGGTTCCCTCAGTCTCCTCATCTCCCCCAACTTCCTTCTCAGCACCTTGCTTTGAAGACCTCTGAGCATGCACCTCAACAGTGATATGATCTCCGATCTGCACCTTACCACCATAACCAGAGGTATACCTAGCACCATCAGCCGCCTGCTTCTTCTTATCCCAGTTGCTAAAGTCAACAAGGTCATCTACTACCGTCAGCTCAAACCCTTTCACGAATCAAAGCAACTTACCTTCGCATGCATCCTTGCCAGGCTCAACTTTACTCCCCGCAAACAAAGGCGCCAACCACGTCACAACACCCGGTGCAAAGAATGCACTCCCATCAATCTCAGCGATGAACTTGCGCTCCATCTGCTTGCCCTCCTTGACAAGCTCCTCATGGTACTTGCGCACCGCCCATGGAAGCTTCTTATAATCCGTGCGCATGACCCTGAACCCATCGGGATGCATGAAACGATCGAAGTCCCCAGGGTACGGAAGATCGCAACCGTCATCTGTCTTCCAGTGATTGTCGAGGAAGTCCATCGCCCAGGCGATTTCTTTTGGTGCGCGCGAAGGATCTTGGACGGTGTAGATCTCGGCTTCGAATTGAGAGCTGACGCGACAATCAGTCTTCCAGAGAGATTTCTCGTGCGCGGCGTCTGCGATGCGGATCTGATCCATTAACGCGTGGGCTTTGGCCGTGTTGCCGTTGACTTGAGCTTCAGCTGCTTGGCGCATGATGTCGAGTCTGGCGGTGTCGCCGATCTGAATGTCGATGAGCTGCGCCGTCGCCTGCGAGGCGAGCACAGAGAGGATCGCGTTGGTTGGCTTCATTTTTGTTGGTGGTGGTGAGATTGTGAAGTGAAGCGGTGACAGGCTGACAAGGCTGGGTGTGAATATTTATTGCAACGGCGCTCGGTGATTTCCTGATGGAGAAATTACCGGTTCAATCGCTGAGCCAATGGCTTGTAGTGGGATCAGCTCTTGGTGCCCCGGAGCGGGTTATTGATTTTACTGTTTGATAAGGCTGACACGGACGGCGTTTAGCTTGACTCGAGGTGGCACAGCTCACGATAAGTGTAAGATCAATGCACGTACTCCGTAGTCATGGTGGCACTAGTATTAGGCAGTAGTGCCCATACACGGCCTGAGTCATTGAATAATCTGGTACTTTAATCACCAAAGGGAGAAAATGGACTTCACCCACTCTCCCGCAAACTACCTTCTCAAATCTCAACATGTCAGATCAATCACCATGCGCAATTCTTCCAGAGTCTATCGAAATTCCCCTCATTACGTCTACAAAACAAGACTCTACACTCAATTACTACGGTCTTGTTTACGACTCACTTGCTACTGAGGCATCGAAATTCCTCGCTCGCAACACCGATGCAGCAGAGCAAGATTTGGAACCCAAAATCAAGGCGTTCCTAGAAACCACGCAAAACGACTGCTCGGGCAACTCCGAAGAGAAAAAGGCATGCTGGCTTACCATCCGCATCACCAAGCCTTGTACCGCATTTGAAATCCCCAGATGGCATCAAGATGGCCCCATGTTTGAGTACGACAAAGGGCGCGAGGACGTCGTGAGGAGCAAGTATGCGCTTACGTTACTCGGGCCGTCTACGCTCATGTTGCAGCCGGATGAACATGTCTTCAACACGCAGCATGAAGCGGAAGCGCGGTATTACTGGTGGCGGAATAAGCCTGACGGCCCTGAGCCCTCTGAAGACGAGATGTACGACGCAGACGATTCATTACGAGAGTCGCTTAGCACTGCATTCAAAGATGCCCCTCGAGTTCAGGTTGGACACGGTCAAATCGTTCGGTTCAGTTGGGGGAGGGATGATAGCCCGGTGCACTCAGAGCCGGATCTTGTTTCCGATAGGGTATTCATGACTGTGCTATATGGAAGTGAATCGGAATTGCGAACCATGAGTAAGTGGAGAGAGGCGCCATACGGCGAATATTCTGTCGAGTAGCTGTCTCTTGTCACGGGGTTTTCATACTTTGGTTTTCAGTGCGGGACGCTCGGGGGATATGAGAAGAAAGTAGATGGGTCTCTTATTTCCTTAGACCCGGTCGTCATCAACTATTCTTCTTCTTGTTTTATGTTGCGCATGGAATCCAGGTGCAACGTCTCAAGAGGCTATATATGCTTAGAAGAACTAGGAATCCTTCTTTCTGGGGGCGTAAGCATAACCTGAATGCCAAGATTGTATATAAGGCGGGGCTGCTGCCTAACAATATCATATCATCGTCCCACAACCTGATTGATTTGATACTAAGAAACGCCTTTCTTTACTAAAACCACTCAAGCACCAAATTCAGCAACATGAGCTTCCATTCATTGCCGCTTGAACTGGCTGAACATCTGTCGCTGTTCTGCGAGCCCCAAGACCTCTCGTGCCTGTCTCGCGTAAATCACGCGTTTCACGCTATTTTCAACCCGGTCCTCTACAAGCGCAACGCCGCTGCAACTGGTCTACCTCCTTGCTATCCATGGACTCACGAACACGATCCACCGCATTGTTGGAAATGCCCCGCCGACAAGGCCTTTAGGTCATGTCTTCATTGGGCCGTCAATCATGATTCACTCTCTACGATCAAGCTGGCCGTTGCTTATGGCTCCGATGTCAATAAGATCAACGACGTTGCCGATTACATCCCTGATGAGGAAGACCCTGACTCTATTCCCATTTGTGGGCCTATCAAACGGGCGCAGCTTGCAACGCCACTACATCTTGCTATTTTTCAGAAGCGCTTCGAGATTGTGCGATGGCTTCTTGATAATGGCGCCAGTACGGATGTATGGCCAGACACGCTCTGCGATTGTCGAAAGTATAGAAGAGTGGTGAATAAGTATGAATGGCTGCCACTACACTATGCCGTACGCCACAGCACCCATGAAATCCTTCAGTTGTTACTGGAGCGAGACGTTGTTCACTCAGTGATATGTGATGATGGCAACATCTCTGGGCTTCATTGCGCCGTCGCAGAATGCTCCCTTCCTGCGATTGATGCCTTTATTCAGCATAAGAGTTTCAGTCCTACTGACCGAGACGCTACGGGCCAGACACCACTTCATTGGGTTAAACATTGCAAAGACCAGGAGTTGGCTTGTGAGATAGTTGAGAAGTTAGCCCGATGGGGTGTCCCACTGGATGCGGAAGCTGAATCTCAGTGGGGAGACTGGCATGGCGGCACAGCGCTGAACATGCTTATCGGGAGGAGAAAGTTTGAACCTGCCATCAAACTACTGCAGCTTGGAGCCGATCCTACGATCCAACAGGACGAGGATGGTTGCCTTCACCTGCTGAGCAACTGCATTGATGGCCGTGACAGGGAAGATTTGTCTGGGTGTTCGCCGGAAAGTGCGGAGAGGAAGAGGGAGGCCGGGTTGGAGTTACTGAGCCTCCTCATCCGAAAGGGAATTGATCCAGGCAAACCCCGTAAACTGGACAGACCCCATGATCTCGATGATCCCGACCTTGATGACCCAAGACCATTATTATCAGCACTCCTAATGTCCGACGCGCGATGCCTACAAATTCTTCTCGACGCTGGAGGAATGGCCCGCGAAGCAATCTACGAGAACAACCATGATAATATCCTCCGAGACTTTTTCGAATTGATGGTGGATGCTGTGCAAGAGGGCACATCTTTTCTAGAAGCGAGAGGCGAGATTGAGTCGCGCAAAGAGGCTCTGTGTTTGCTCCTCAAGGGAGGGGCGCGAATAGACTCAAGAGACGGTGAATACTCAGCGTTGAGCCAGGCGTGTCAGATTGAGCAGGGGATCGGGATACTTGACCTTCTGGTAGAGAATGCGACCACTAGGAATGTGGAGGCGGAATATGTTGTTGCTTTGAGGGATAGATATAGGCCGGATAAACCTGTATGGGGGAAATTGGATCAGTTCTATAAGAAGTTGGTGGCTGAGAAGAGCCAGTGCGAGGGAATCCAGGGCACCGAGGAATCCGAATGAAACGACTACATTTATATCGCTATCTGCTGACTCATGTTTGCATAGGTATAGAACAAAGTACAGCCAAGGCACAAGGTCTAAAGTTGCCCTGAGGGAGCAAGAAAACACCGGACCTTAACATAAGGTGCCAAAATAAACTAAGTAAAGGATATCCTAAGTTTCTACTAAATTTAGGCTTAAGTTATACTAGCTTACCTAAGTCACTTTGTCATTTAGGGTCGATGTCTTGAGTTTTCTTTCTTCCCGTAGGTTGCTAATCTTCTGGGAGAGGCAACATAGACCATACTAAGAATTAGTTGCTCTATCTTCCCCATCGACCTTGGGTCTTGACTAGCCGCAGTTGTGATCACATCTTATCTCTTATGAGTCCTGGGTCTACTGAAAGGCTGGCTTCAACATTTGGTGGATTTTCTTGTGAGTCTTCCAAATTGATCTCGATTAATCACTGGTGGAATATCTTGCTTATGCTTTGGCGAATCCTTCACGGAACATTGTGTCATTGCTGGGCACAAGCATACGAAGACCGAAACCGCAATAAAAGCGCTTTTGATCGAAGCGATATAGCAACTCAAGCAGAGCGCTCAGCTTCAACTATCTTTACAAGGATGAAAGATGTTCGGGTTAAAACTCCCGACAAAATAACAAGCATATTTATTTGCTACAGTCACTAAAGCCTTAGCCGCAAAACCCCTGAAATTGTCCTCTCCCACTATTCTGATTCAGCCCTAGCAGGTCAATTAGTGCCAGGGGTTCTAAGAAGTTATCGATTTTTGGGCTCAATAGCGCTGAAAGCTATTGAGCCCCGAACGTTCCAAGGGTCCACCAATAACGCCCAAAAACACCAAAATCCACTTGGAAATGTCACGATGAGAGAAAGCGATATAGCTTATTCCGCTTTGTCTCTTTACCACCGAGGATTTAGTGAGGAACTGCAGTAGTTATCTGCTAGTTACCGGCTGAATGGAGCGCCTCATGAGGCTATTGAGAATTATCTGAGCGGTCGTTGCCGTAGCTAAATGAGCATCGTCTCAGAGTTTTAGCCATAGCCTTATAATATCACTTCCCCTCTCATACCCGCTGCACTCTTGTTTTTTGCTTGTCCCTCTTCTTTGCTTATCCAGTCACTCCTTCACGATGCGTTCCATCTTCGCGTTGGCGGCCCTCGCCGCCGTTGACTTCGTCGCCGGAAGCGCCTGCAAGCCCCGGTCCAGCACCACGATCCCCTCACTCGTTTCATCCTCCACCGACGCCACTAGCTCATCGACCGCTACGAATGTCGTCACCCTCCCTAAAGTCCGTAACTTGGCCACCAACGGAAACATGGCCGAGATTGATCCCAACAACCCTCTTTCTGTTCCCGACTGGGAGGTTGAAGGCGATGCTCGTATCGTTGGAGGCGCAGGACGTGAAGAGCCTGGAAGTACTGAGCGAGGCTGCGCTGCTATGAGTGCCTCCAATACTGGCAATGGAAAGCGTGCTTTGGGTATCTCTGTTAGTATTTCGCAAAGCATGTCGAACCTCGATCTCTCGACGCCCTACACCATTCGCTTTTACTACCTCGTCGTTACATCGCCTGCGGCCATCAACCTCTGCCAATTGACAGGGTTTCTCGGCGGTTCCGTCTTCTACCAGAACTGGGTGTTCAGCACTGGTACAGCCGTGTCTTGGAACGAGGTTCTCCAAGCTGTGGCGCCTGCGCAGGTCAATGCTCCTCTCCGCATCGCCATGAACTGTCTGATGGGTGGTGGAGCGACTGTGCTTGTCGACTCTGTCTTTATCTCCAACGCTGTCACGCCACAGAACATCAACAACTTTGCTGTCAACTTTGGTAACACCGGTACTGGTGCCAATCCTCCTCTTGATCCTCCTGTGGTTGGTCCTCAGACGACAACAACCAGCTCTTCTCAGCAGGAGGTCACATCGGCTACTCAACAGTTAGAGACCACATCTGTTCCCGAAAGCCAAGATATTACTTCTGCTACTCAAGTGCCAGAGACTACATCCCTCTCCCAGAAGCAAGAGACCACTTCTGCTGCCCAAGAGCAAGGAACTACATCTGCTTCTCAGAAGCCAGAAACTAGGTCTGTTACTCAAAAGCAGGACACTACGTCTGCATCCCAGAAGCAAGAGACTACATCCGACTCTCAAGAGGTTGAGACTACGTCTGCCGCCCCAGTGCAACATACCGAGACAGGAACCACTGGTCAACAGAACCAGGTAACTTCAACCCAGCCTGCTTCTGAACAAACCTCGACAGGCCCCTCCGATATCGAGACTACCAGCAAGCCTGTGTCTCAAGCCCAGTCATCATCAACTGTACCTGTTGTAGGCACAACCAGCACAGCACCCGAGCAGCCATTCTGTTCCAAGGCCCTTAACGGCGGCTGTTGGTGGAAACGTCCTGACAACGGCAATGACATGGTCAACTGTGCCAGCCGTGGTTCTTGGCCTGGTTCCACCGGTCAAGGTCATCTTGTTCCTCGTCCCGACAACTACCCTCTTCCATTGAGTCAGCTTTGGTGCTTGGGCTGGTGTTCCCTCTCACCTGGCTGCAAGTCTGTTGCATTCATCCCGGAGGATCGCTCATGCCGTTTCTCGGAACATCAAGTCCAGGATGCTGACTTCGTTCCCGGCCCCGATCCCAATGTCGACACTGAGGGCGTGTTTTATTGGCATGATCTTTCTTGCTTCAACTGCCCTTGTAACGATGAGACTTCTCCTACCTCTGCCGCATCAACCACTCAGTCTGCTGAACCTACCGATCTTGTCAAGTTACCTGCTGCGTCCACTTGCCCCAAATCCCTTGAAAATGGATGTCAATGGAATGACAGGTCCCAGGGTGGCAGTCTCACCACCTGTCAATATAGGGGTCGATGGCCTGGAAGTGATGGCGCAGGCTTTGCTGTTGAGCAACCCCGTGACTATTCTACGCCCTGGAGTCAGATGTGGTGTGTTGCCTGGTGTTCCCTTTACCCCGGTTGCAAGTCCGCAGCCTGGCTGCCAAATGACCGATCGTGTCGTTTCTCCACCCATTCACTCTCCGATGCTGACTTCGAAATGGCTGCTGATCCCAACTCGGACTCTGTCGAGGATGGCATCTACTATTGGCATAGCCTCGACTGCATGACTTGCCCTTGCCACGACGACCCTACCACGCCTATACTTCCTTCAGAATCCACCACTCTCATCCGAGCCGTGACACCTAAGCCAAACACCCCAACAACCGTCACAGCCACTACCAATGCTGTCACAGGAACCCCAACGCCTGGACCCGTGGAGCAGCCCTGTGAATGGGAGAACGGCCAGGGTATTTGTTATAGACCTTTCGAGAAGGAGCAAGGACCATGCGGTGGAAAGCTCATGATTGTCAACCCATCGCAGTACACAAAGCTACCACTCAACTGGAAGCCTGAAATCAGAGAGCCTGTCCAGTGTGCGATCATGTGCCATACCAACCCCGATTGTTACGCATGGGGTTTTGAGTGGAGCAGCAACATGAACTGTGTCCTTTCTCTTGGGCAGACTGAAGTTGATCAACTGCAGGTTGTTCCTTCGGGAGCTCAGTATCGCTGGTACTCCCATACATGCTGGGAGTGCAGAGACTGTGTTACTCGTTGGAACTGGTCCTGGGATTCCTTGCCTGCTGGAAACTAAGAAGTTTTGATCACGGGTCACTCGTGGAAAAGGGCGCAGGGTGAGGTAAGAAAACTTAAGACCTTTATCCTAAGTGATAAGAATATTGAGGCAATTTAGTCTAAATTTAGGGGAGTCTTTCCTGAGTTTATTTTAGCATCCTCTTCCAAAGTTATTTATTTTCTTACTCCCTAAGGGGGCGTTTTATGACTTGGGCTCGTTGGATGATGGTGTAGCGGGTATATAATTAAAAGACGCTGATCTAACTTCTAATATTAATATCTTAATTTATTCAGTGTAGTCTGTATTGCAGTTAAAATCTGAGCCCTTGCATGTATTTGGCAGGGGAACTAGTCAAATCATGCCAGCAACCTCACAACTTTGCTCCTTCAGATATCCTAGCCTCCTTTTCCTTATCCCTCAGCTTGCGTCTGAGAATCTTCCCAGTCGGACTTTTCGGTATCGCCTCGATGAACTCCACTCCGCCCTTCAGCCACTTATATCTAGCTTTATGCTCTTCCACATAGTGCTGGATATCCCTGACAAGTTCTTCATCAGACTGACTTGTATGGTTTGCTCTGACTACAAATGCTTTCGGAACCTCGCCGGCTCTTGCATCGGGAATCTGGATGACTGCGCAGTCTCTCACGGCGGGATGAGTGAGGAGATGTGATTCAAGCTCTGCTGGCGCAACTTGGTGGCCCTGTGTGTTCAGTCAGTGATAGTTCAAGCGATGACCTCAGTGATGAAAGTCACATGCCTTGACTTTGATGAGCTCCTTCACTCGATCAACAACGACAAAGTGCTCATTGCCGCTCTCGGACATGCGAACCAGCACCTCATCACCCGTTCGAATCCAGCGGCCGTTAGCATCCTCGAAGAAAGTCTCGGCGGTGGCCTTGGGGTTATTGAAGTAGCCAAGAGACACCGTTGGACTCTGAATCAGTAGCTCGCCTGGCTTTTCATGTTCCGTAATCTCTTTACCGTCTGGGTCGATGATCCTAGCCTTGGCTGCAGGAAGCAATGATCCCGTTGTGCCGACTTGTGTATCATGTTCGCTGCTTTGTATAAACACAGTCGCCGTCTCTGTCATTCCTATTCAAGCGTCAGCAGCTACTCTAAGTTCAGTCAATTGATTGTCTTACCATAGCCTTGTCCAAGACGCCAGCTTGGATAAAGACTCAACAAATCATCCACTGTTTCCTTTCCCAGTGGTGCAGCACCGGTATACACAAACCTGACACTGCTCAAGTCGTACTTTTGACAGAGTTCCCTCCTGTCCAGCATCTGAATCACGATTGGAGGGACGATTGGAAGCTGATGTATCTGAAAGCGACTGACCGCAGACAAGAAAGGCTCGAATTCAAAGCGAGGCATAACGATGATCTCGTCGCCGCGGTAAGTCCCCAAGTGAGTGATGAGCATCAGCCCGAAAACATGACTGAACGGCAACACTCCGAGCATCACTTGTGTGTCGATCCCATCGGCATTTCGAGAGACTGAGTCGAATGTGCATGTTTGTACGATACCCGATATGATGTTATAATGTGATAACATTACCGGTTTCTCAATGATGATTAGCGAAAGATACCTCGAAAGAGTGTGAGTCTTACAGGCAACCCAGAAGTACCGCTTGAATACAGCAGATAGGCCGTTTGTCGAGCGCCTTGTCCTTTCTTCCATTGCAGTGGAGATAATGCTGGCAATTTCTCTCCCTCTTTGATTAGGTCGTCAATAGTCTTGAAACCATGCCTGCTTGTAGAGTTGGGCACTGGAAGGAGGAATACGTTCTCTCGAGCGATACCAACCGCCTCTATCGCTTTGAGCGCGGTGTCCAGAAGGGGCGCACAAGTAAAGATAGCTTTTGCGCGTGAGGCACGGAGCTGATGCCCCAACTCCGATGCCGACAGAGCTGCGCTGCTCAGACTCGCAATGCCATTCAAACGATGGATTGAATGTGTGAGGGGGATGTAGTCGATCTATCTCTAAATCAGCCCAAATAATAGAGACTTTTGGGAAATATTCTACTCACGGTATTGAGAGAGAATATAACGCAGACGCGATCCCATTCCGACCCGGCTTTCGAGTCCAGTTGAAGGGCTTTGCCGATGCCCCGCGCAAGAAAATCCTCTCTACGAATAACCTCTTCAGCTGTACGCGTTGTTCCAGTCAATCCACACGTGTATGGATGTCGGGCTTTCACAATGGGATATCGGCCATACTCCTCCGAGCTCATGAACTCGGCGACGCTGACGAAGTCTGGAGGATCTGGGCAAATTAGCGAATGCATTGGAGCGAGACATGTTTCTAGGTACCAATAGGCAGGTCTGGCACCCATGATGGCGGATAGAAGACCATTATAGCTGAGAAAGCTGAGCGCTTAACTTAGTGCGAACTGGAGATGGTGTGAGTTAGATTGATCTGATAAGATCTTTGGTGTTCTCCCGCCTTGCGCACTTTTTGATGTGACCCCGCATCTGATGCGATTGCTTGGCGATCGGCGGATGTTTCCGAAGGCTTATCGGGGATTTGTAAGGTTCGGCAAAGATGCAATCGCTATTGGACTTTGACCCGCAGCTCGCATTATGCAGTTGTAAGCTAAAAACCAATTAAGATCACCGAGATAGCGGATTCATGAGATGGTGTGTAACAGATTATTTAGTCTATACTGATATATATACTTCTATCCCACCCTCCAATTATTAACATTACTATCGCTCATCCTCCAACTCATATCCTCCGTCTAAATCGTAAATCTCATAACCGCTTAAGGGAGAGCAGCGGGGGAGTAGCTCTGGTCAGGCTTGACAACCTTGCCACCAGCGAGCTGCTTATCAGTGTAGCTGGGGTAGATGATCTGCTTCTTGCTGCTGACGACCGAGAGAGTGGTGAAGCCCTTGTCGGCACCGAACTGACCGCTCCAGCCAGAGGTGATGGTGAAGGTGCCGCACTTGGCAGGGCCGCCGTTGGCCTTGGAGGCGGGCTTGCCCTTGACGACGTACTTGCAGGCGGTGGCGGCGCCGCTGCCGGTGTTGATCTTGAAGTTCCAGGTGCAGGTGGTATCAGCCTTGTCGCATGAGCGGGAGAGAGACTGGATGGTCCACTGGGGAGAGGCGGCCATCATGGAGACGGAGTCGGCGGGGGCAGGAGCTGCGACTGCGCCGGTGGCGGAGACGAGAGCGATGAGAGCGGCAGTGAACTTCATTTTGATGGTTGGAAGTGGAGGGTTGTAGGTGAGAAAGAGTTGTTTGTTTGTGTGAAGAGTGGTGGTTGTGAGTGAAGAGCTGTTGTAGAGAAGATGAGATGATTGATGATGAGAATGTTGATTGTTGCAGGTTGATCAGTGAGTCTTTATAGATCTTGCAAAAGGTATTAATAGATTCATGACTTCATATCTCTCGGGTCATCGGCTCCATAGTGTTGAGCTTTGATGTTCGCTCTAGCCGATACTACAGCTGATCAGTTGATGGTAACGTTTGATCCAGGCTTAGGCCCAGCCTCACATTCTAGAACCCCATTTCCATGGTATGACAGAAAAGTCCAGGCATTTTTCCCAGTGACACTATCTGCCGATTTCCCGTCTTTTTTTCCGCCCAGCCCATTCGAGACCTGGGGAACCCCGATAGCTAAGGCGAGGCTTTAGCCTGTACAAGTCTAGCGGGATGCTTTTTCAGCGAATCAGGGCCTGATTTATTCTTAGATTCTTGACCCCTGCGCATTTGGTTCCTGATACAGTTACGAGCTTCTGGCAATACGAGCGGATCAACAGGAACTATTGTTTGTCCCTTGCCCCTGCATTACAACTCAATGCGATATTCGTCTTAGGGGACCTCGTAAAGCAGAGTCGGTGAAGGTCACGCTCGTGTTTACTGTTGAGGCAAATCTTAGCGATGCGAGGCCAAAGCTCGACCCGACCCACGTGGGTCGTTTCGGTGCCGGAGCTTGGTGATGATGTAATTGCGAACGCTGCTGAGGACTGAGAATCATGAAGATCATCGTCTAGCGATTATCTTCTCAATTGATGATCAACAAAACAAGATTGAGGCATTTCTTTCTTCTAGCCAAGATTTTGCCCAGAATCAGGAGGACAATTCGTAAAATTTTCGCTGGATGGAATCAATTGTGCTCTGGCCTGTGATGTTGGCATGTAGGATAACTCTAACTTCTAGCTTAAGAGCGTAAATTTCCGCTGCGTGACATTGCCACTCAATTGCGCCAATTAGCGACGCTACGTGACCACCACTGCGTTTCGATATCCTGAAGCTTATGAGTTTTGTACCATGTGTTATATTTTGAATCTAAAATGGTAAAGGATTACATTACAGAAGCATGGGGATTATCTGTTGGAGAAAGGAGCATAGAAAGTAGGAAAAAGTTTATCTTGAGACATATTTGTTTGCTGTAGGGTAGCGACTTTATTTGCCATCGCTGACATTCCAGACAACGAAGTTGACTTTATGGCTTCCTAGGCGCCACTTAGTAAAGCAAGAATGCAATAAGGTAACGTAAAAATCCTTTACCGTATTCATTTATAGAGCGATAGAGCTGTGGCTTCTTTTATCTCAATCCGGCGATGAGATTGATTGATTTGAAGCCATCAACAGTTCGCCACCCATTGAGATAGATCTCAGCCTCTCGGTAAATCCGGCCCTCAGATGTCAAAGGTAAGTCGTCTTCAAGCCTCCCAGCGGACGCTGCTCATGAATCAGCATATTGTTGCATTTATAGAAGAGCTCAGATCAACTGTTTTCTTCTTCTTCTTCTTCTT